>JAZGTJ010006913.1:0-18828 GCA_036877575.1 Botia almorhae
CATTGGACAATTTCCACATCCCCTTTCCCCCTCCCCTGTTGCAATGTTATGTCTATGTTCATGTGTTTATGTGCTTGTTGCTGAGGCTTTTTTCCCCCTAATCTCACACTGCCCTATTTGAAGGACAGTCTGGGAAGGGTTATTTTTTTCGCCTCCTTTCTCCCAATGTATTTTATTTTCTTATTTTCAATGCTACCTCTCGACTGACCTGTCTTCCCCCAAAATGTGTTGTTTGTGTATGGTCGGAGTGGTCCAATTTCACGGCATGTAACAGTGTATGTGACAAATAAAGGCTACTACTACTACTACTACTACTAATTCATTTCAGTCAACTTTGTTATTGTTCACAGTACAAGCATAGACAGTAAAAAAATATAAAAAAAATTATATATAAGAAAATATTGCATTTAAAAAATAAAAATGTAGATTTTTCTAAAAAAGGACACTAATTAGTTGTTCATTTTAAGGAACATGTCTTATTTTTCTTGTATATTTAATATTGCTCTTTAATTAAGCAAAAATATGTTTTATCCGATTAATCGATGGAATTTTCGGTAGAATACTCGATTACTAAAATATTCGATAGCTACAGCCCTACTGCCGGGTATTTTAAGTTGAGGTGCTATTTGTTTTTATATTAGACTTTTTATATTTACTGTTGCACAAGTCCAAAAGTGAAGAATTTATGTCATTTATTACTTGATTGTTCAAGCTACCTCACAGAAGTGCTCTGTTTGTTAACAGAGTTGTTGAATGTTAAAATAAGGTGAATTAAATTAAAAAAAACATCCTGGATCTGTTTCTTCGCTCTTCTTTATTCTTTATGTATTATAGAAGTATCGGATCGGGTTTCAGTATCGGTAGATACTCAAAATCAAATGACTCGGACTCGGACTTGAGGGCAAAAAAACCTGATCGGGACATCCCTACAAAATATCCACATACAATTTAAAATACCTAACTTACTGTTGAACAGAGCTAATGAATGTAATATTGAAAGTTGTCTGGCTTGATAAAAACAATACATGCACCAAGTTTGGTGACTGTAGGTAAAAACCAACCCAACCAAGGCAGGCACATGGGCAAGGAAAGGGGGCTCAGTAGTGCCCCCTGGGACGGGGCACAAAAAGATTTTTGATTTCTTGAACAGTGTTGCTATGGGGAGGCAAAGAAATGTATAGCATAAAATGATAAACAGGAAATCTGTAATATCTATATCACACATACACTGAGTGATTTACATGAAACTGTATGACTATTGTGAGTCACAGTCAGTAGTACCACCAACTGGCATCAGGAGCTGTGTCATTTAAAACAAACTTTAAAATAGTCAACTTAAATTTAGCCAAGTCACTTCAGGTTTTGTCAGAATAATGTAGACATTAGTGTTGTCACGATACTGGAATTTCTAACTTCGATACGATACCTTGAAAATATCAATATTCAATACCATTTTCGATACCACAAGGAAAAACTGCCACAAGAGCTAACATGTACCATTGTATTTTTATTAACTAATGTTATCAAAGTTTAACAAATACTGTAACAAATGTATTGAGCATTGTTCATTAATGTTGGTTTATACAGTAACATGTATATGATGAACATATTTTAATTTTGGATTCAAATATATTCATTGATCAACGCACAGAAATGGAGCGCTATAGTAAACACGGATGTGCAAAGGTGCATCACGCGAGAACAAATTTCACTGAAACGACATGAGGACACTCATATCAGCAACAATACTGGGCTATCTTGATTAATATTCCAGTAATGTTAAAATGAGAGCAGTTACCATCCTCTCGAAACTCTTTATATAGGTCCGAGTGTCTTTTTTTCAGGTGCTTTGCTAAATTAGTGGTGTTAGCACCGCTTTGTAACAACGCTTGCATGTTGGCTTGCTTGTGTCTTTTGCCTTTCCGTGTTCATTTGCCTCAAATCTAAAATAGTTGCAGACAGCACTTCTCCTGTGTTCTTTCTTAACCAAAGCTGGTCGCAGCCGCACACTCGTATCTTACTCACTAACGCTATTTAACCGGACCTAATGAGACGAGGCAGGCACTGCGGTCACGTGTGCTGTGTGTCAACTCGCTGTTGGAGAGAAGGGAGAGAGTGAAAGCGCCAAAGCTAGGCTGCTATTAGTAGCTGCGTTTACATGGACACTTTTTGTTTCAATCGGATTGAAATCCATCAGATTGATGAATCCGAGCGCAATGTTTACATAAACGCTAAATAAAGTAATCGGGTTGATGTGCGCGTTTACATGACTCGCTTACTGTGCGTTCACACCGCCGCCGGCGAGAGCGTCAAAATTCGCTCTGGCCGCCCTGCCAGCAAAGGTTCATTGACGCTGATTGACGCTCTGACGATCGAACGCTTGGTCTTGTATTTAAAGCGGCCGCAAAGCAAACAAGCATGTCGATCTTGTGCAGACTGACCACAAGTCACCGCAGCTCTCTACAACACCTATTTTTAATCCAATATGTGTCGATATGTCACAAATATTTTACACAAATATTTTACCCCTCACCTGACAAGTGGGGGAAATAAAGGTATTGTGACTAAAGAATGTACTCCCACAACACACTAATGTGTCAACGTGTTCTAATACATTTGCTCCCTGTGTTTTATTGAATTTGTGGCCACATTTTAAAATGTGTATCACCAGGAAAACACAACGTTTTGCTGAAATGAGAGAACAAACATTTC
Organism: Botia almorhae; assembly: GCA_036877575.1. Classification (NCBI taxonomy): domain Eukaryota; kingdom Metazoa; phylum Chordata; class Actinopteri; order Cypriniformes; family Botiidae; genus Botia; species Botia almorhae. The sequence continues at coordinate 2,713 of JAZGTJ010006913.1, forward strand.
CTAATTTGTTCTCTCATGCTCACTAGGATGTTTAAAAAAAGGTGTTTGTCAAATTTTAGCACACTAGCAAACAGATGCATTCAAAGCTATCAGACATAAACTAAAAGCCAGAAAATTCACAGGGTCATGAAGTGTGAAGTGCATTACCTGTGGATTGCCGCCCCAGCAAGAGGACAGAGGTAGGCTGAGCAGAGACAGCTGAGGTTGCCTGAACTTAAGGTGTTTCCAAGCTGAATCCTCCTCCTATAGGTTGCTGGGCTGCAGAAGATTGAGTGGACAGACTTCCAAGAGTGAAGCCCATCTCAGGAGGGGAAGTCCCCTGAGTTACACCTGTGGTTACAGGCTGAGAGGCAGCAGGGGTGGTAAGTTTTGGAAGGGAAGCACTGGATGCAAACAGACAGCAAATTTAATCACTCCAAACTTGCTGTTCCATGCAAATGTTTATCAGACGTTTCCTACACATGTATATTAAAAAAAACTTAGCAGTAGTTAAGAGTAAACATTCTTACCCAAAAGAGAATCCTCCACTAGATGTGATGCTTTGGGTCTGGGCTTCAAATCTAAATCCTCCTTGAGTGCTGTCATTATTCTGCGTCGTCTGTGCAAGAAGTCCTGCAATCTGGGATGGTGGGTTTCCAAACGTTTGAGCCTCCAGTGCCAAAGAGCCTGCTGCTACAAGAGGTTTGAGAAATTTTGACAATCTTAACTTTTCAAGCAGTGAGTATAAACATGCCAATGTGGCATATGACTTGAAGTCTTGACCATAGACAAGTTCATTAAAGACAGTTGCTGTGTCTTAAACCCCAGCGAGCTGCCAACATAGGCTGCATAGGCTCATTAAACTGTGAATGTAATCAAATTAAACTTTCAGACTATGATGTTTACAAGTGTTGCCTAGGAAGTAGTTCGCCGGGTTTCGAGACACCAATGTTCCGGTTTCGAATTAAAGCCGTATTCTTACATAATCAGTGTTAATACGACAAAACTGATAACTACACTAAAACAGAAGATCTGATTATAATCGGGTTTAAACCAGTGCAAATTAATAAATGTCCAAATTAATATAATAAATATTGTTAATATTATAACAATAATCATATATTTTCCCTTCAGTGACTTAACAGCTAATGGACAGTTTACTAAATGCTTAACACTCAATTCACATAATTACATTCGTACTGTAAAACCAAATAATAAACTGCAATATAAATGATAAAATGTCTCATAATTTAAATAACATACAGACTTACCGACTAAAACAGCATCGCTCGCCCTGCATCGCATGTAGGACCCCTACCTCAACTGCCGAAACACTGCCTGATTAAAATAACAGCCGTTGGGTCTCGAGCTACCAAAACAACTTTCCAACTTTTGCTTACTCTTTCGCAAGGTAAACAGACTGACACTGAATACGCTGTTGCCTCAAAAATGCAGATCTGGTCGAGGCATTCAGAGGCCATGAGATCATACATAGAGAAGGAGTTAGTCAAAGGATTTATTTACCCCTCCAGTTCCCCAGCATTTGCAGGCTTTTTCTTCGTTAAAAAGAAAAATGGAGGTTTAAGACCTTGTATAGATTATAGAGGGCTTAATGATGTCACCGGCAAATTCCGCTATCCGCTTTCTGTAGTTCCTGCAGCCCTCGAACAATTACGTCAGACAAAGTACTACACCAAACTAGACCTTCGTAGTGCTTACAATTTACTCCGTATAAAGGAAGGGGACGAATGGAAAACCGCATTTTCTACTACTTGTGGCCATGAGTATGAGTATCTAGTGATGCCTTTTGGGTTAGCCAACAGTCCTTCCGTATTCCAGTCGTTCATGAATGATATCTTTCGTGATATGCTAGATAAGTGGATCGTGATTTACATAGATGATATCCTAATCTACTCTAAAACCCTAACCGAACACGTTCAACACATGAGATCAGTGTTAAGATGCCTGATACGGAATCAACTCTATGTAAAGGAGAAGTGCGAGTTTAACCGCACCAGTACCTCATTTTTGGTCTACATTATTAGTTCTTAGGGGGTCGCTATAGATGAGAAGAAGGTTAGAGCAGTAACTGAGTGGCCCCAACCCAAAACCGTTAAGGAACTTCAATGATTCCTAGGCTTTGCCAGTTTCTATTGACGATTCATTATGGGTTTCAGCACAGTAGCAGTTCCCGTAACCTCTCTTACCAAACAGGCAACAGGCAAATTAAGGTGGACACCTGAGGTCGACCACGCCTTTACAGAATTAAAAGACCCGTTTCACTTCAGCTCCCGTACTCAAGCACCCCAATCCTAACCTCCCCTTTATTGTTAAGGTAGATGCTTCTAATCCTGGGGTCGGCACTGTCCTATCTCAACATCATGGCTCTCCTTCCAAAATGTTCCCCTGCGCATTCTACCCGCAAAAGCTTTCTTCGGCACACTGAGATTACGAACCTAAACGATCTGATCCCACCACCCCCTGAATGCCCCAAAAAAAATCTTACTTTCGTCCCAGAACCCCTATGGGAATGTCTTATTACCCAGATCCATGAAGCACCCAGCTCAGGTCAGCCTGGCATTACAGCAACCTTAGTTAATAAAAAAACAGTACTGGTGGCCCTCTCTCTCTTCAGATACCATACAACATATCCACAACTGCTCTATATGTCAGACTTCTAAGACACCTAAACAGCTCCCCACCGGTCTTCTGCAACCGCTGCCCACCCCTCACCGCCCTTGTTCTCATATAGCCATAGACTTAATTACTGACCTACCCAGCTTACAGGGAAACACTACTATCCTCATCATAGTCGACCGTTTCTCAAAAGCTTGCCACCACTTCCCTCTACCCAAACTTCCCACCTCCTTTGAAACCGAGATATTATGTAATTATGTTTTCCAATTTTTTTGGTTTCCTGAAGACATTGTCTCAGATTGGGGTCCACAATTCACCTCCAGAGTATGGACCTCGTTCTTTAGACACCTAGGGGTTAATGTGAGCCTAACCTCCGGATACCATTCACAATCTAATGGACAAACAGAATGCCTAAATAAGAAAATCATTCGCCAGACAGACTGGAGTAAGTTTCTCATGTGGGCAGAATACGCACAGAACTGTTTAGCTATTGGAATAACTCCATTTAAATGTGTATTGGGCATTCAATCTCTCTTGTTTCCCTGGTCTGGTAAACCCACCGACCTCCCAGCCGTCACGGAATGGCTACAGCGCAATGAGGATGTTTGAGCACACACACACCTCCTACATGCTGTTCGTTGTCAGGCTTTCCATGCCAACCAACATTGGCGTCAGTGTCCGGCTTACACGTGGGCCAAAGGGTGTGGCTCTCCCCGTGGGATCTACTTCTCTGGCTGCCCTGCAAGTCCCAGGTATGTTGGTCCATTTAAAATTATTAAACAAATCACTTCTGTTTCATTCCGTCTCGATCTGCCCACTAATTACTGTATTTCTCCCACATTTCACATGTCACTGTTAAAACCTGCTGGCGAGCCTCCTGGAGTGTCGGAGGAGGGACCTAGAGAGCCTACCTCCAAATCCTAGTGGACATTGAGGAGGCACACTCCAGTACCTGGTGAATTGGGAGGGAGGAACGCTCTTGAGTAAACGCAGAAGATATCCTTGATCCCACTCTTACAGAAGTGTTCCATAGGGCTCATTTACCCGGATGGGGGGGGGGGCCTCTGTCACAGAGGGGACCCTCGCTCCGCCTCCTCCCCACCAACAGAAGTCATCATATTCAGAATTCTAAATCATCCTGAACTACATTTACCAGAATGCCACATACCCTGATTACTAATTACCTTACTGATTACTTTCTAAGCGTTTGCCTGTTTATTGATTGCATGTAAACACAGCTAGTGTCTTGAGAACAGCCTAGCTGGCAGCTGAAGCAGCAGTAGTGGCGGGAGCAGGAGGGGACAGGAGTCTGACTGACTGTGAGTGACAGGTGCTTTGCCGAAACAATGGTGTAAAATACACAGTTAAAATTCTTTGTTACTATGAGAGGTGTAAAATTATTTTCAGTTCGTTTAAAACTGTGGCGCAACAAATAACACTATGGCGGGCTGACATAGTAGATTATTTAATGGGAAACACTGCTCTAAGTAAAGCACACACATTAAGAATCCATTTAGGGATTTCCCGAATTGATGGATTAAAGATGGATTAAAATCAGAGAATCAATATTTTTTTACCCAGCCCTAATCATTAATAAAAATTTGCATTGTACAATATAATAATCTGTAAATGATCAAAATGTTAACATATACAATGCACAACAACAGAGACAGATTAATACAGTAAGTCTGATTTTACTGTACTACTTTGAGAATTGTGATGTTCCACATCCATGTTGAAACTCTGTCTAAATAATTTTGCTTAATGTGCTTAATGCTTAATGTTTGGAATTCATCTTAGTTTCGGTGGGCACATGAAAATGCATATATGAGGCTCTGTCTTGACCATGCTTTGGTATATATACATGAAACTTGGTAAGCAACATCACAGACATGACCCAAGGGTCCATGCACAGTTTTGTCACAGCACCACCTACAGGTCCAGAGACATAAAAAAATGTTTTTTCTGCTTATAACATTTGTAAACTTCGGTCTAAAATCATGAGAGTGATCTCTTTAGATTCCTGAGACATGATGAGTCAAACATTATCCAGTGTTCCATAGTCGGCCATTTTGGGCATTGACCATTTTGAATTTTGTCATAAAATGCAGTGGTGTACAAGCTCAATTGCGTATCATTATGAAAGCGCCACCTATTTGTCAAAAGTTATAAATCATTTTATTGTGTTTTAATGAGTTTCTCTTATGTTACTGTTTTCTGTTTTCCTATACTCATTATTAGATATGTCCACAGATCTTTCCCTTGATGGGCTTGACCCCATAATTGTTTACTTGTTTACACATTATATTCCACTCACAATCATTTTATTTTGGAGTATTGGAAAAACACTGTTTTGTCTAGCATCTCAATGGGCTTTTTCATATTTTGTGTGTGAAAGGCCTTTTAAATTATTTAGTGCCTTAAAGAGTGCCTTTAAAAAAAGGTACGTTTATAAAACTATACTGTTTTTATTTAATTACTTTTCTATAGCATTTGTAAATAAAAAAATCACACAGAGAATGCAAACTTATTTTTATTGTAAACTACTATTACAATAAAAGTTTTGAAACATTATTGCTATTTGTTTGTTATTAAGACTATAGTACAATAGGCTTACAGTTGGATGTTGACCTCACTATGGGTACCATCACCATCAATGGTGCTTTCATTGCCATCCGAGAGAAATCCACTGCCAAACTGATGTGTCTTGCACTCCAGAGCTGTGAGCCGTTGCTTCAGCCTCTGCTGAGTGGCTGTGTACTCACCCAGCAACCGAGCAAAGCGAGTCTGTAGCATCCCAAGAGAAGCCTCCAACTTCTCCACTTTCTCTTCCAACATTTCCTCTCCCATCCCATCTGCCCCCAACTCCTCCAACAGACCTTCTTTGAGAAGGATCTGCCTTCCCCTCTCTTCCAGGACTTTCTTGGCATCAGGATACTCCATTACAGCCTCCATAAGGTCATCCTTTGACAAGCAGAAGAGGTCAGAGTAGCCAATGCTACGGATGTTTGCTGTGCGACGATTGCCCATTTTGCTTCCTTTGATGTTGATGATGCTAATCTCCCCAAAGCAGCTGCCAGCTGTTAAGTGAGCAAATTGTGTTACCCCATCATCAGCTACAACAGCGAGACGGCCCTCTTTGATAATGTACATTTCTTTTCCTATGTCCCCCTTTCTGCATATGTAGTCACCAGGACTGAAGACCTGTGGCCGCAGCTTAAGGACCAGTTCCACTAAAAGGCCTGCTTCACAGTCCTGGAAGATACGGACCTTCTTCAGAGTTTCTAAATGCACATTGATAGCAATTTCAGCCCGTAGTTTGTTGGGCAAGTTTTTTAGAACCTCCTGTTCATCAGTTGATTTCTTATTGGTCCATAAGTAGTCAAACCATTTGATGACCCTAGCTTCTAACTCTTTGCTGACCTTTCGGAACTGCATGTAGTGTTTTATGGCATCAATTCGAGATTGAAACTCTGCCCTTGTGGCATTCATGTTAGATATCATAGACCCAACATTACCAACAATGGTGGCAAAAATTAGTACACCAACAAGGAAGTCAAAAACGACAAATAGGTACTCCTCATCACGCACAGGAGCCGGCATCTCCCCAATGGTAGTCAAAGTGAGGGTGGACCAATAAAGGCAGTAGACATATCCCCGTGTGAGTGTCCCAAACTCAGGATCAGAGATGTTTGGGTAGACCCATTGGTCTGATCCGAATCCCAGAGACTTGGAGATGGCAAAGTAGATGCAGGCATTCCAGTGAATGATAACCAGGATGTAGAGCACCAAGTTGCAAATCCGGAACATATTTGGGTAGCTTGTGCGAGTCTCAGTGCGGTCAAAGAACTCAAAGAGCCGTGAGAAACGCATCAGTCGATTGAAACGTAGCTCTGGCACATGAATGCCAATGGCGATGTAGGCTAGGTCTGTGGGCAGTATGGAGAGCAGGTCTAGCTTGAATTGTAATGTATGAAAGTAGCTCTCTCTTAACTTCGTAAGGTCCTTCACCAGAAGACCTTGCTCAAGGAAACCTATACAATAAAGTATATTGTCAGGCTGTTTCTAAATAAAAGGTTAATAATGTACAGTGTATTTTTGTAGTTGCTTGTAGTAATTGCTAGTTGAGATTAGGTAAAGAGAGGCTGGATACAAGTGCAGGTTTAAAGTTTAATAAATCCAAACGTAAACAAATCCAAGACTCAAGTAAAGTTTGTGAACAGACTTTACATTGGCTTGAGAAAGGCTATTCTAAAAGTTAAAAATAGTATAAAAGATTTGAAGAAATTAAGATTGTAGTAGTTTGTAAAGCTTAAAAATACAGTTAACGTTTAACACGAACATCAACACGAACGTTTAACACGTCTCTTGGCACATCTGAACATTTTGTCAATGTAAAGCTAGGGGATTTTTATAAGGATCCCTTATAAAAGATAAAGCACACTTCCTTCATGGGTCTACAACAAACGGTGCGGGACAAGTTACATACTGAAGTTTTGTCCAGAAAAAGAAGTATGCAAGAGAGTAATAGTGATGCGTGCTTCGCAAACACCACTAATAATAAGTTTAAATCAATCAACAGAAGCCAACATAATAAATTACTTAAATACAATAACAATATGTTGGCTTTGTCAAACACAAGTTGTTTACAAACTAATTAGGAGAACAAGAACAGAACAGAACAAAACTACAAAATAAACCAGAGCTGTTGAAAAAGAGCATTGCAACAGTCGTATAGACTTCCATTGGAAGAATGAAATGCGAAAGTAACGACTTATAGTTCCACGCACTGAACTCCATTCATTTCAGTGTTTCCCAAACACATTAGCTGGTAAGTTGATTAAATTTTGTTCATTTTTTTACATTTAACATATTAGTTCACCTCTTATGAATCTAGTTAATAGTGTTATTTTATAAAAGCGGCTTTAGTTAATGTTTATCCTTAGAGTACCTATTTACAGCTTTGTGTTCTAGGTAAGGTTAGCCAATGCGAGCAACACTTAACTAATACAACCAGTCGTATTTTTAAAACTTGGATAAAATACCGTGATTTTAAGCTGCACAACACAACTAATGTTTTCTGTTTCATGCACAGGTTTCCTCTTTATTAGGATGTGATAGGGTGATCTAAAGCAAAAGAAGTCCCTAGTTCCTAGTTAAACAGACAAATATTACAACAACCACACACCCCTATCAGACTGGTCTGTCTTTATAAGGAATTATTCTGTTGTTGATGAATTATTCTGTGTTTGTTTTCAACAAGGTGGCTTATGAGCGCAGTGATTTGTGGAGCAGTGGAGCTTGCCATTCCTGTAAATGTAAGAAGCTGGCTAGTGGGGCCACCAATGTAAAAATAATATTGTCTGAATTTAGTCAAACTTATTATGTCAAATGCCAAAACTACCACAAACAAGGTCACACATTTTAACTAACTAATTAACTAATTTAACTAACTGAATTAACTGAAGCTATGGTGTGCTGTTTATATGATATGAACAGCAAATATATACAATCAGTCAAAAGCTTATCTACCCACTCACTGGATATATTTTGTAATAAAATGTTTAAATGATTGTAATTGATTGCCGTGATTATTTTGTAATATTGACCAAACTTATTTGTTGGGTTAAATTGTGCAACTGCTTGCATTCAATATTATTTCAGTATACATTTGTCGTGCATGTTTGTGATAATATTATAACATAAGGATGTAATTATGATTACAAAAGCACAAGAAAAATAGTAATGTATACATAAATTTGAAGGTATTGTACATTACATATTCCTCTCTCCAAAATTATACACGGAAAAAACGGATTAATGCTGTCTCCATCACTCTCCAGACCAAATTCAACTATAAATGTGCAGTCAACATGCTAATCAATGCACATGGTGTGTTAATATTAAGCAAAGAAATGCTGCAAATAGACACTGTTGTTGGCTGTCCCATTTAAACCGCTCGCAGATTTGTTTGGATTTATTGAGAGCTACACAAACCATGTGACTGTGCGGCAGTGAGATCAAAGTGTCGCAATTCTCTTTTTCAAAAACTCTGAAAGAAACTAGAACAAAAACAACAGAAAACAGACAGGAACTAATACAGGTTTACAAAATAGCAAAAGGACAAACATATGACACTAGGTAAAAGTTCCTCAGGTACATGTTATATGCTGGAGAATTCAAACCTGTTCTCAGTCTTATACAGGTGTCCAGTATATATATGACATCAGAGAGATAATCAAGAATCAGCCACAGAATGAAGTTTCTGGTCTGAAGCTCATCAAAGCAGGCCCTGTGTTTGAAATATGAATAATGAAAGCTTGGGAAAAGACAAGCCCTTTCACATGACACAATAACACTTATTTACATGAATCATCATGAAAATGAAAGTCTAAAGCACACACGCTTATGAGGTTTAAAAATACCACTTGGATCTAATGAAAGAACAGCTGCTACAAATATCTTCAATACAGGCTGCATATTGAATCCAAAATGACTGGGTTTATTCTTTCTTTTACTTATAGTACTTATAGTATTTAAATTCATTTATTGCATAGTTGCATTTATTGCTTCTTCAGGAGTAATTGATTTATTTTATGATCACATCATTTAATGTACAGTATTCCAGAATTTTAGTTCAGAAAGGACAATAATGCAGAACACACTGACATATTTGTCTCACCTAGCCACCACAAAGCACCAGTTGTACAGTACAGCTGTGGCAATTACAAACAGCCAACGGTAGTACAGATCATCAGCGGGTGCCAGTATGAAAACATCTGACTTCTTCCTGATAATAAATCAATGAAACACATTTTAATAGTTGTATATGGTGGTAGGACATTAAGATAGCAATGACAATGGGTTCAGCTCCAAGGGAACACGCAAACTGATTAAAATGTAAGCTATACCATAACAGTACATATGAACGTTGGAACCATTGTATGTGGGTGGGACAAGATCCATACACTTTTTAAGACCAATAATATTGGACCCACTCACTTTTACCATTTCTAATTCGGTGCATATGTTTGTTCACTTATCAGAACGCTGTCAGTCAAATCCACTCCACTTGAGGAATGCCCTAATAATTTCCATTCTACATTTTAGCTTGACTTCCATGCTGCTGCTTTCTCAAATCCATTTAATTTGGCTCATTCGGAATCCATATAAATTTTTTAAATTTAATTTTAAATTTAAATGAATTAATAAATTTATATTTATAATGTAGTCTTTGTTGCAGCATTGAATTACAGTTACACTTACACTGTTGTTATAAACGCTAAATGTTATTTGACGTGTTTGCTTTTGTTACCAGCTGGCTACAGTACATGAATTATGCAGTGTTAGCAGCTCTTTGAATCATGGTCAATAAGTGTAGTTGTTTAACCAGTACTAGGTGTTGAAATTAAAGCCAAGGTGCTACTGTATGGGTAAGCTCATTTAGGACCCACCCACATTCTTTTGCTTCTGACGCCCATAACAGTTTTGTACAAATGTTGTTAAAATGGAGCCATGAAGATTATCCAGCAGTGTATGTTAGACACAGAGATGATGGCGAAACGCACTTGATTTTGATGCCGTTGTTCCTATCGTGGGTATCAGGTCTAATACTTATTCGACTGGGAGCAATTTGAAGTTCTGGTCCCCGGAAGCGTTCTAAGAAGGAATCAGGCCTTTCCTCTTCTTCCTGAAGGCTTTTATGAGCCCACTCTCTAAGAGTGACCACCATACTCACCAACCTTGAAACAAAGACAACTAATGAACCAAATCGAGAAATAATTAGTGCTATGCAGACCTTAGTTAAGAGTCATCTGCTAAATGCTGACATGCAAATGCATCTTATCTCAAAAATTTCTGCTCACAGACTTTGTGAAAATACTCCTGTTGAGGTCTTAAAGAAATTAGTGCGGGAAATTCTTATTTATATGAAAGGAAATTTCTAATTCTGTGGAATCATGCATTGACATGTTTTATGGCCACTCGGAATAAACCTTTATGGCCATCTTTTGCAACTGAATTATTTACAACTTCAGAAAATCAGTTGGTGGGTTGTCAAAGGATGGTCCAACTTTTTGACTTCCAATTCATGCTCAAGTTATTTAGTTTGAAGTTATTTAATTTGTACAGGAATGCTCATCTCAGTTCATTTTAACTACTGTACTCTAGTTTTTAGAGCACATGATCACTTTTTCCCTTTGCATTTACACCCAACAGGAACCCCAATGGTGATGATCTAAATTCACAATGCATTTTTTTCAAATCAGCTTTAATGAAAAATATTGCCACCATAATATCTTAAATTCTATAAATAGTGACCATTAACAACATTTTTAAATGTCTAGAAAAGAGTAATGGTATATTATGCTTACTAATTTTCTTGGTTTTGGTTCGGTATCTGAGCATTCTCTGTAGGGGATTTGGGGAATCAGTTACACATGCAAAACAGACCACACCTGATTTAGTAGTTATCTAATAGTGATAGATTAACAGTGTAAGATAAAGGAGCATAAGGGATTGATGTCCAGGCTCTCACCTGGACAGCGCCCCTCTGCCACGGAAAGAGTTCTGGGAGTTCAGTCTGCAGGGGTCAAGGGTCACCACTCGCTGTAATTCTGATGATGTGTCATCACATATAGACTGACAACTGCAGCAACAACATGATTGTTCAGACTGATAGACCGTATTAACCATCAGACAGAAACTGAACTGTACAATTTAAACATAGCCACAGTTGAGAGCTGACCGGCTGAGTGTGCTGTCTGCTTGTTCTGAGTCATCTTCAACTGATGTCTTTACAGACAGTCGGTGGGCTGATAAATCCATGCTTTCCACCAACACTTGACCAGTCATCCTGTAACAAAAAACTCTATGTGAATTTACTTTAATAAGACCAATTTAAATTGGATACATTTACCACTGCACAGTGATATTGTATGCCAATTCACATTGTTTTTATAACAAGAATAAATATGTATTAAAAAACAAATATGTAATACATGTTTATTCTTGCTGTATTTCTACAAAACAAGGGAAAATGCTTTCTGTTTTTGTAGTTCTCATGTAAAATTACTCATGCAATGAAGGTCAGAAAGGATGACTGTACAGGAGTTCACATCATGATAATTTGATATAATCTTTGAAAAAGCCGCAGCATCCAGGGCAATCAACTCTATGGGGCTCATTGTCACAACATGTTGTCACAGGTGTTCCATTGATGTCCCCATAACTTACAATTGATTGATAGGAAAAATCAACATGACAGTTAATATGTAAATAGATTTAATAGATTTTTTTATTAACTCGGAATGCAAATTTTTAAAATACATTTTTGATATATTAATTTATAAATTATAATACATAAATTTAAATATGTATTAAAATATATATTTTTGGGCACATATTTTATTCATCATGTGTTTTGCTATCATGCTTTAACTACTTGTTTTTGTCCATAATTTTTTGTTCAAGCTTGTTTATATACTGTTACATCAATAAAGATCCGATCTTATGTCATCATATTTAATGAAATGGTTTTGTTAAAAATTTCTGTCATAGTTTACTCTTAAAATTTACTATTAATATTTATATCTTAATATAACTTAATATTTCAGCTATGCCATGAGAAATCACAGGGATCAGTTTTCTTGACACAAAGCACAAAAATATTGACTTATTCACCTGTAGCATGATAAAATTTGCTGATTCATTTTTGTACTGACGTTCAACCCTATAATGTTCAACCCCAAAACATTCAGAATGTAACCGGGTAGAACAAGCATCTTGCAGAACATATTTTGAAAGAGAAAAGTCCCTTTAGTAATAATACAGATACATAAAATAAAAAGTAAATTCTAAAAAAATAACTTGGTTATCTATTTAAATAACATTAATTTCAAATTTAATATAACAAGGATTGAATAATTATAAAAAAAACTGTATTTATTGACATTGTTAAGGCCTAAGGTGAGTTTTACCGATGATAACTTCAAATTGGCCATTATTGTAGTGAATTGTATAAATAGGATTACGAATAGGATTTGAAATCATCAAGAACCTGAATTATTTTAACTGTTTATGATCCTAATGGATTCCATCACTGAAGTCCCCAGTGGAAGATACTCAGAAAGAATTCAGTGTCTTTTAGATCTAATAGTGACAACAAACAAAATTTGTTTTTACTTTCAGTTAGTTATTTAAAATGTCCCCATCTTTGTTTTAATGTAGAATTTCCTTAAGCATAGAACACCGGTATATGCACAATAATGGAAAAAAAGATTTATCACTCACCTGCCTGTTCTATTTTCACCTTCTTGAAATGGTGTTTCAATTTTTCATAACATGGAAGCTCATGTCTCGGGAGTGTTAAGATACCACAAACATGGCATGTTCCTTTGCTAACATCTGAAGATTCTTTCTCTGGCTGCAACAAAAAGGAGATCTCACTGTCTCAAGTCTTGAATTTATGGCGTGTATTTCAGAGATGTCGTATGAAAGGCTGTGGTCTGAGAGACCCCTGAATGGAGTGACTGAAAAGAGGATGAGAGGGGAGTGTCTGGCAGGGAGGGGTCTGAGGAAGCCAAAGAATGAGGAACAAGGAGAGATATTAGAAAGAACAAGGAGGGATATTAGCATATGGCACTTCAGACATTACACAGTTCTCCATCATTTCTCCTCATTGCTCCAACATGAATCTAAATGTCCTGCTGATCTGTATGTGTATCCAGAGCAGCTGCGTGATTCAGAGGTTGATAAACACAGTAGTGAGAGCAGAGAGCATTTGTGTGCAGGCCAGAGGCTTTTATACAAAGGGCTTATTGTTAGTCCAGCAGATGCTTATGTTTTTGAAGTGCACTGATTGCGCACATGCAGCCTTGTGTTGCTCATGTGCAGCACTTGATTACAAACACAGAAACTGTGTGCTTTATGTGCTGCTGGATTAATGACCTGTAAGGTGGTCAATATAACACAGGCTTTTCAGAACACAGCAGAATGTATCAATGACATGGCCTGTAAATAGTAAATAGTTTTGACTGTATTTAACTTTAGTTTTAGAGGTTTAGAGGTTTAGTTTTGTCTGATTGGTTGAGAAAAAGTATCAGGGTGCAGAGGTAGGCAGAATGTTTTTAAATGAATAATCTAAATATAATAATTGTGTTGGACTGTCAAATTTAACAATCAACGCTGCTGATGCGGTAAGACACACTACTTACCTTGCCTTGGTGCTCCGGTGCAGAGGACCTTCCGGGCCCTAAAGACACATATACAGAGACTGTAGCTGGATGCCTATATGCTTGCTTTACTCCACAGTTAAAAAAAATTGTACTTGAAAAACACAAATTCAGACTGAGACCTCAACTACAAGATGAAACGATTGACGCAAAAGAATTGGCCTTTAGAACATATAATACAAGACCAACTAGTCACTAGAAATGTGCACCTACAGCAGTCTAAAGGGCTTTCAGAAAACAACGTCAAAGAAAAAGACAATCACAATTATTTCACAAAAGGTGCAAGAGCAGCTAGCACAAAAATAAAACAACAAAATGCCATCAGAGGATGATCTGAAAAGGAGTAACTGTGACACCAAGTGTTACAGATGTGCACTAACAACACATAAAGCAGATAACTATGGTGCAAAATCAGCAACCTACCTGTATTGTAAAAATTTTTAATTTTGCACGTGTTTTCAGAAAGAAAAATAACTTACAGGAGCATAAAAGTGACAAATATAAGGCCAAAGACAAGTCAGACCACAAAAAAAAACAGGAAGAGCAGTAAACGAATCTCATTTTGGACGAAGCTCATTTTGAATGGATGGGTAATGACACAAAAGATCCAGCTCTCTAGTTTTGTCTATTGTTAGCGGTTAGACTCCTTTTTCAGTTTCTGTTCTCCCTGTTCCTGCTGTTAGAATTTCCTTCTGCGTCCACCATCTCCTCGCTCTTTCTGTGTCCCCAGTCATTCCTCCAACCCAGCTGCTTTCTCCTGCCCTGCCCTTCCTCCTCCCTGTTTCCCACTGCCATATGTCACTAACTGGACCAGTATCTGCCTGTCTGCAAGTGTGCTGCTTGTCAGCCTGATCTCCAGTCATGAGCTACCTGCTGGAGTGCTGTACTCGTGCTCTGCTTATCTGCAAGCAGCTCATCTGTCTGATCGCCAGTTTTCTACTGCCTGTTTGGAGTGCTAGTCATCATTCTCCCTGTTGGTGAACTGGACCCTGATTTAGTTAGCTGTTACCTTGCAGGCGAGCAAGCATTCTACCATTTATGTTTTGGACTGTTGTATGTTCAACTTCTCCTTTAATAAAATCTCTAACCTGCAATTGAATCCCTGCTTGAGTCCTGTCCAGACCTTGAGTCTTTGTTTAATGGTTTAGTGGGTGTCCAACATTCTTATTAAAAAAAAAGACACTAAAGAAGTGAGATTTAGTGTAGATCTATGAGAAATGAACAAAACAGTGGTAGGAGAACGACTCCAATCTGGTACCAATCTGGTGCCCGCAAAGGCTTTTGGCAAGTTGATCTAACGCCTGAATCCAGACAAATTTCATTGCACACAGAGGATATCATTTTATCAACTGTCTAGTCCTCTTGAAGCATAACGGAAAGCAAAGGATTCTATGTAATGTGGGATGCCAGATGAGCTGTGCTACATGAATGACATGGTTCTAGTTGCTGAAAATGAAAACAAGCTGGAACAAAACCAAAAAAAGTTTTCTTTTTAAAGATTTTAAGAAAAGGGACTGACCTTAAATAAGGAATTTTTTTTATTTGGACTTAATCAGACTGAGATTTTAGGCCATGAACGGTTAAAGGAGTTTGTAATAATCCTAGGCCCAAAAATGTTACATTCGTTTCTAGGCATTTGTGTATTTTATTTTTTAAGTTTTTCCAATCACCAGACAAGGACAAGAGTGAGTTTTTATCTGGACTTAAAATGCATTTAAAGGAGAGCAGTTTTGCTTTAGACACAAAAAGATGGAGCTAAGAAACCAGTGACATATGCAAGCCACGCTCTGACACCCACAAAACAGCGTTACTCTCAGATAGAGCAGGAAGCCTTAAGATGTGCATGAGCAATAGAACACTTCAGCACATAATTGTGGAGAGGCAGATTTACCCCTCAAACAGATAACCAACCTTTCATTTATATGCTGTATATTTATATGCACGGATTTACATTTACATTTTTACATTTACATTTAGTCATTTAGCTGACGCTTTTATCCAAAGCGACTTACAAATGAGGACAGGAAGCAACTTCGATTACAATAAGAGACAACAGTGAATAAGTGCTATACACAGGGCTCAGGTTTTTCAACACAGTATAAGAAAGTTTTTTTTTTGTCCCCAAGTAGAAGTGGGGGCGTGTTAGTAAATTAGTTGTGGAAGAAAAGACGAAAAAGATGAGTTTTTAGTTGTTTCTTAAAAATAGCTAATGACTCGGCCATTCTGATGGAGATATGGAGTTCATTCCACCAACCGGGCAGAGTGAAAG
>JAZGTJ010006914.1:0-23932 GCA_036877575.1 Botia almorhae
TCTACAATATCAGGAAGGTCAGACCCTTCCTATCGAATCACGCAGCACAACTTCTCGTTCAGGCTCTGGTTCTCTCCAGACTGGACTACTGCAATGCTCTCCTGGCAGGGCTTCCGGCTTGTTCTATCAAGCCCCTGCAGTTGATTCAGAATGCAGCAGCTAGAGTGGTCTTTAACGTGCCTAAAAGAGCACACGTCACAGCACTGTTCATCCAGTTGCACTGGCTGCCAATAGCTGCTTGCATCAGATTCAAGGCTCTGATGTTTGCCTTCAAGTTGACTACTGGATCCGCACCTCCCTACCTGCTCTCACTTTTTCGCACTTATGTGCCCACCAGAAATTTGCGTTCAGCTAATGAACGTCGCCTTGTGGTTCCATCCCAACGAGGGAAGAAATCACTCTCCCGGACTCTCTTTCACTCTGCCCGGTTGGTGGAATGAACTCCATATCTCCATCAGAATGGCTGAGTCATTAGCCATTTTCAAGAAACAACTAAAAACTCATCTTTTTCGTCTTCACTTCCTTGACTAATTTACTAACACACCCCCACTTCTACTTCTTAAAAAAAAACTTCTTATACTGTGTTGAAATACCCGAGACCTGTCTATATCTATGCACTTATTCACTGTTGCCTCTTATTGTTATTGAAGTTGCTTCCTTGTCCTCATTTGTAAGTCGCTTTGGATAAAAGCATCAGCTAAATGACTAAATGTCTAAATGTCACTACATTTAAAAAATAAAACAAAAATACTTTTAATCTAGACAACTAATAATTTTAATGAAATATTGGTAACTAATTGGAATCTAATAAAACTAAAACCATATAAATGAGAATCAAATTGGTCGCAATACCCAGCCCTAGCTTTTAAGCACTTTTAATACTTTTTGTCTGCCATTTTGAATTTAATTTAAACCTACTTTTTCAAACTCTTGCTAGACCACATGTCCGAATTTGCACAATACTATTGTCTAAGGACACTAATGACAAAGCTGTATCAGAACTTTATTGATTTTAAAAAACTGTACATTAAAATGCTCTGTGAGGATTTATGGTTTGCATAATAGTTCAGTACCCACCCTGTAAAGCAGACTGCCCTGTAAGCTCATGGTCTGTGTCACTGGGCTCTGAAATGCTGGCTCTCCTTACCTTCACTTTGTTCTGCAAATGCCAAAAAGAGCTTTATATCATACACTACAGTTTAGTCAACCAAAAAGGTAATGATGGTTTCATATCACTACTAAACACTTGCTCATTCCGCTTCTTTCACTTCTAAAACATTTTACAGATCATCAGAGGCCTACAAAAGCAATTAGCAGATCTAAAACATGAACTTACTCTGTGTTTCCTCTTACGGACTTGGGTCACTCCTGATATGCTCGCAGTCAAACTGCAAGTCATGTCCCCACTTCCTGCAGACACTTCCGAACCGCCCTGATCAGGTGCCATCTGTTGAGAAGTGAGGGAAATCCGACCAACCAGTTGTCTAGATTTAGATAAAACCTAAAGTGAAATAAAGATTGGTGGAGAATAATACTATCAGCTAAACTTCAACATCAGCATCCATTAAACGTAAAATAAACTACTACTGCTGCTACTTCTAAATTAGTTATGTATCTTTTAGACTTGAAGTGTCAGCAAACTATGCATGAGTGTTGTTTATTTTACATATAAAGGTGCACCATGCTGGATTTTCAATTACTTTTTATAAACATTCAAACATGCCCCTCATCTGCAATCATTATTGGTTGAGGGCTGCTTACCCGCTTGCCCAAGGTTCCCTCCCAGAAATGTCTCAAGCAACTCAATAAAAAAATAAGAAAGTACAGGCAGAGGACAGTGTTCCTGTAGATACAAACACCACCACACCTTACTTGTGTATCATAAGTAATGATTGAGAGGGATTTTTTGTTTGAATGCGTCCATGCAAGTTTTTTAAATCCTGTTTAGTGCACCTTTACAAACAAAACTAACATGCATAAATCATTACAGTTTTGATACCTTAAATGACCTTACATTTTTTCAGGCTTGTACGCATTGCCTTGGCTTGCAGTGCAATGTTTATTAATTGTAACTATGGTGAGAACTCCCTGAAAATTTAAGGTGAAAAAATGCTTACAAAACAGCTCCACCTCTCATATGTGATGTTAAGGCATGCCTGCAGCCATATTGAGGTTTCACTAAATAATAAAGTAATAGTAGATTTGTATGACTCAATCCAGCAGAAATCACATAAAACAAAAAAGGCAGAACACCTGAGATGGCACATTAACGTTTAATACCTACCGCCAGATCAGATGGCGACAGAGGGGTGCCATCTAGTTGGAGCTGAAACAAAAACAGAAGATAAAAATTCATCTTACAACTTTTAAAGGTATTTAGAATAGCAAGTGTAACAAGTAAACTTACATTTCCCTGTGGCTGCAATACAAAAAACGTGGACACACGTTAAAAAAAAAAATCCTAGGCATATGAGCTCTTTCTTAACAAGTCTTAAGATATTTTATATCTTCTGCTTTGGTTTGTCAGTAGGAAATATCAATTTTTAAGTGATAAAGAATTATCTGCATCAACAGATGGTATTGTCCCCACAGAGCCCGATCACAATATCATCAATCTGGATTTATATAAAGAGCCTAATATACAGCTCTGGAAAAAATTAAGAGACCTCTCCAAATTTTTCTTAAATTAGCATCTCTACATTTATGGCAGCCATTCCATTCCAGTGTCTGTTAAATTTCAACACAGGCACATCTCATTCTGCTTAATGAAGTACTGATTAAGTAATCACATGAACCAAATATTATTTAATGAGGAAAAGTATAGAAAACATAGATGGTTATCACTATCCTTTTGCAATAAGACCAACCAGATAAAACCTCAAAAGTAAGTTGAATCAAATAACTTAACCATGCCAAAAGAGTTTAACAGTTTTGAGTCAGGAAAAGAAGAGTTGAATTCTAGCTTTACTAGCAGAGGGATACAGCAAGCGTCAGGTTGCTTCCATCCTTAAAATTTCAAAGACAGCAGTTCATAAGAACAAGGTCAAGCTGCAGACACTGGGGACAACAAAACTACAGACCATTAGAGGGTGAAAACGATTCTGCACTGAACAAAATGACTGCAACTCATTTGAATATCATTAAAAACTGTAGGATGACATCAAGTGACCTACAAAAAGAATGATAAATGGCAGGTACTGGGGTGTAGTGCACAATTAGGATGGTTTAAAGCAAGCTGCCTGCCTCAAGCTGCTAGAGGCAGACCTGAAGAAATGCAAAGTCCTAGGGACTGATGACATAGAGGTGGCTATTGTAAGTCACAGTCGTAACGCCCCAACTGCGAAAGTAAGTCTGTCATTTAAAACCAAGTTTAAAAGAGTCCACTTACATCTACCCAAGTCACTTCAAACTTGGTCAGAATAATGCAGAGATTTGGCTGATGTAAAGTTCTCAAAGGATTTGTGATATCTTAAATTATAATGTCATGGTAACATGTTAAACTATAAAAGTATACTCAGATTATTTGAGGTGCTTAACATGTTTAACATGGCATAAAATTTGGCACACCAAACATAGTGGTCGGCCATTAGGTATAGGCAAAAACTTAAACACTGGTGTGTTGTGGGGGCTCTGTTGTGCCCCCTTTGACTAAAGTTATGGGGTTAGTTCTACCTACAATCACCAACCTTGGTACATTGTATTGTTCTTATCAAGTCAGACATCTTTAAAAATTACATTCATTAGCTTCATTAGCCCAACATGAAGTCAGTCATTTTGGATTATATGTGAATTTTGAAATACTCATTCTGGGGGATTTATGAGATTGTCACCAAACCCATATTTCCTAAAAAATAATGCATACCTTTGGAATATTTGTCAACCAATCAGAACCTCATACATCATGAGTTCAATACCCAAGAACTCCAACTGTTTTCTGGGGCAGTTGTGGCCTAATGGTTAAAGCATTGTACTTGTAACCCAAAAATCGCAGGTTTGACTACCGGCAGTAAAACAAATGAGGTAAGTATGGGTTAGCAAAAGTCACATTTCAAAGTTACAATACCTCACAAATACATCACCTTCACTTAGAAGCATTCAATTGCCCCGTGACATAAATAAACTGTGATAAATTGTAATTATTCATTGCAGTTTTTTGCATCTAATATATATCTTAAACATGTGAACAGATTAAATTACTGACTTTGAGTAGAGCCAATTATGAACAGTGCACATTCTCAAACAATGAAAACTCACTTCTTTCAAAATAGCTTGAGGGGAGAGGTGACAAATCGTTGATTCTCTGTGTGTCTTCTGATAATACAAAGGGTTCCCTTCCAAATTTAACTGAAAATAAAACACACTGTAAAAACATTGGTCACCATAGATAAAACTGCAAATGTACAGCAACTGCATTTGGCAGTGTGTTACTGTGGGTCTGTATCTTACTATATTGAGATTATGAAGAACAGATAAAGGCGCTAACTGAGAATGCTCCATAAGAAGATTGTATGCCAAGTCAAGAAATTGAAGAGATGACAACTGCTCCACCCCTGCAAGTAATTTAAAAGGAAATGCATTTTTAAGTAAACCAATATTTTTTTTTAACTATTTCACGGTAAATGTATAAATCAATTATGTTACTGTTATGTAACTGTTACAGTCAAATCACATGTCCAATTTTTTTCCTGTTTTGTTTAATATCATTTAACTTTAATGATTCATATTAAAAAAACTGAGAAATTAATATACACACAATACAATGAAATCAAGCGGAAATTAATCCAATATAATAGAAAGTGTTCTGCAAATGAGCCAAAGTTCTGAATAAAAATAAAATTAGGTGTATGATTCTACAACTTATTTTCCAGTAATAATACAGTAGTGGTAGCTCAGCACATGAATACTATCTTAAGGCTGTTCACAGTATGCATTTTAATACAGAAAACTCACCATTTATGGTTTCCAGCTCATTGTTTCTAATGATCAAGGTCGTGAGTTTGGCTTGGGCACTCAGGCTCAGCTCTGGTGATCTCTGAAGATTATTATAGGCCAAATTCAGATGCTCAAGTTCAGTAAGTGGCTTGAAGACAAAAAAAAATCAATCTACATATAAATGTATAAATTAAATCAACATATAATTCACTCTCCAATATATTTATAAAGCTCTACAATCGAATGTCATGTCTAATGAGCAAGAAACGCAAACTAAAAAAACAGCCTACCTTTAAGAACTCAGCACAGTCTTGAATCGTGTTATGGCTCAAGTCAAGCCATTTCAGTAAATTTAACAGGTTCTAAATGATTCAGAAAACATTGAATCACACTGAATCCAATACCAATTATCTAGTTTTAGCTATTTCACTTAATTCAAAGTTTAAAACAAGAGATGTCTTACTAGTGACTTGTCAAGACAGGAAATATAATTGTAACTGAAATTGAGGGTATGAAGTTCTAACCAGGGTAATCCAGAGCTCAGATCTCCTCCACACAGAGAAAGAATCTCCTGTTACACACACATACACTTTTTTGTACATGGTTGACTTAAATCTTAAATCACTGTACCACTGCTTATAGATCAAATGTACCTCTAGTGAGCTGAGGCTTTTTGAACAAGTAAAGACTTCCAGCTGAGAATACACTCCCCTCAGACCCTCAAGACAATGGGGAGGAATACGCTTAAGCTAAACAGACAGCCATACATCAAGTGACATTTAAGACAATATTTATGACACAATTATGTAGCAAAATATTTGTGTTAATTTGGAAAATTTGTTCAGAAATACCTGTAAGTGTTTGAGGGACTTGAAGGGGAAGATTTTCACAGCAGACTTAAGTTTGACACCAGGTGGATTAACAAGCTGTTTACGGCACACATTATCAAGCCATTAGAATGACAGCTCAGTGTACTAAAATCTGGCTCTTAAAAATGTAATCCAAAACTTTTTTGGTGAAAAATTAATACAAATTAAAATTATTCAGCAAGTAAATTTAGAAATCAGTGTTCAAAACTGTTTCTCTTTCAAGGAAATTTTTTTTGTCCAATTACAGGGGAAATGTCAGTTTGATGGGAAAATTGTGTCCAGTTTGCCAGTTTGCCAGTCACGCCATTTGTTTGCATGGTTATGTCATGCCTGTAAACAAAAAGATCTGGCTACTATATCTTGTGTGTGGGTGCTAGGGATGGTGGAAGCTTTTTCTTACAGGAGTTACTTAAATTTAAACTTGTCATCCACATTAAGAAAATAACGCATGCATATTTGCACATATAAGCAAAAGTTATAAATTAAAAACATTAAGCAAATCATTATATACAAAAATCACATACAATAGAAAGCAACTAATACAAATATGGACATTCTTTACACTATCAACAATAAACGGTACATCCTCAGAGCAATACCTTAAGTAACACTGTCTTCTGCAACATATCAAAAAGGAACTGGACCTCCAGCAAGGATGCAGTGTCTGCTGGGTGGGACGGCAGAGCCAGGAAACCATGCTGATGTGTGCGTGAGTGAAGGTGCTGCTCAAAGAGTTGTGTCAGGTGCTGCAAACATCCTACTTGCAGGGTGAGAGTACTGGAACCATCCAGCACTGAGTCACCTACACAGAGAGCGACCAAAATTTTACTAACATGTCAACATTAAAGAATGAAAATTGATGGGCAGCTTTAATCTTTAACTATTTAAAGTCTGCATGACTTTCTATTTCCTTTTCATCAACATAACCACATTTTTTTATGTCTTCTGCACCCTGGAAGATTATTCATGCTTCTCAGGAAGTGAAGGACCTTTGGTGTCATTCAAACACCAACCTTCTCCACTAAAATTAAAAATTTAAATATTAAAATATGATTAATTTACTAAAATGAGTTTTCAAAGTCAAAGACCGTGCACCTTCTATTTGAGCCAAAGTACACAATAACAACATAATTACTGTCCATCTCAGTCAAAATCGTCAGAAGGTTTGTAACAGAGTGGGGAAAGGACTCTAAACAAAGATGTAAACATCTCTTCTATTAATATGCCTACATCCTTACCTAAGTTAGTGATGTGCATTTGGCAACGTTTAGACTGTCAGTGTCCAACAACTGCATTTACTTACAAGTTTGAGTCTGTGAGCCCCACATTACAAAACACAACACTCAGATGCAACAAGCTGTATTTTTATACAGGAGAGTTGCTGTTGCTCTTTTGCACTTCATAACAATGTTGTACTATCGTAACTTTGGTTCCCTGATAGACGGAGACAAGACATTGCATTAGTGTCTGACACTATGCGGAATCTCCCTCCTGTCAAAAACCTGGAAATCCTATTGGAAAATGGCAGTAAAACCACTGGCCAATGTCAGCAGAGATATGCAAATTGCATGCAAATACTAAAGGGTATTCCGAGCAGTATGTAATTTGCTGCATGATGACTTTACCTTTAGAATCTACGACGGAATGCACAGGGCAGGAAATCTGAGCAGTCTGACCAGCTATTTGTCTGCTATGGTGGTCATGTCAAAGGGCAACCCGTCTTGAAGCAAAGGGCTGGGTCACTGAGGCTATTGCGTTGTCATTATCGACTCAGAGACAGGAATGCCCTTTTTACATTAAAGCTTATTCAACAAGTGTTATTGCATCTTTGTTGGCCTGGTCTAACAGGAACTTCCATTCAGTATATGTCTAGTGGCTGGCTGATCTTTTCAGAACGGTTCCAGATTTTACAGACTGCACCCGGGTTTGATGTGAGGCCAAAGCAGTGGGCAAGGCCTTTGAGGAAGCACTGCAACCCAGGAAGGACCTGCTGATGGACTGGTTCTCACATAGGCAATTAAGACAATGTTATGTGTTCATTGTTTAAATATATGTTCACCAGAAAACACAAACACCTTCAACCAAACACTTTCAGACAGTGCAGAACCTCAGAATGTGTTTATTATGACCCCTGCATTCCGATTGCAATTGGCCTGCTGTGCTAGCGTGGAGAACGATTCTGGGCATTTCAAGCTGGCAGCAGAATACTTTAGAGAACGGTTATTCTAGGACTCACGTCAGGCCCAGATCTGGCAGTGTGAGCGAGATGAGATGGCTACTTTAATGGTCTCTGAGATTAGCAGAAAGCAGATGAAGAGCGATTCCTCACAGGCGCATAAGAGGAGCACTATGGCAGAAAGTAGCTTATAGCTCTTGACCATTTCTGTGGCTCAGCAAAGTGATCAATGACCGATTCCATGGAATCACAGAAGAAGCTGGAGAGATTCACTGATGCATTGAGGAGGGCTTTCCTGTCAGACTCTGATGTCGGACAGCTCCAGCCAGATGGCGATAAAGTACCATAAATCCCATCGCACAGCCGATGCCCCATGCGCTTTGTATTTATTAGACTAAATTCGGTCGCTGCATGAAGATCCCTGATGTTCCCCGGGTCCACAGTACCTCCATCCATGAATTGCAGCAGCTTGGCCTGAAAAACCTGCAACACTGCCAGTCAGTGTGAAGGGCTGAAGCGGCCTCACTAGAGGAGCAGTATGCTTTGTTAGCAAGGTGAGCAGTGAGCCTACAGGGCTTAGACAGTAGGCCACGGTCCATGCCGAGCGTGGCAGAGGAGGGGAGGTGTAAAGTGACGGTTTCCCGACAGGGGTATGTGGGCAGCTCGATTGGAGGTACCAAGAATCCAGTTCTTACAACCTTACAATCTCCGCCGACATTGGCCAGAAATTTAACTGCAATTATTTAATAGGATTTTAGGATTTAGGAGTTTATTATTCCTCGTCAAAAAGCTTATTTTTCTATCTTTGATTTGTTTTATTCTCAACGTTATCCTTGTCTTTGTTGTCTTTGTTGTTCTATAATGCAATCAACCAGCGCAGGACAGCATAATTTCCAGATTTTTATCTGTCTGAAACAGGTCCAATACCACACTATAACACATCTGTTTGGTGTCAGAAGACTGACTGCATAACCAAAAAGGCAGTAACCTTGACCTAACCCGAATATTAAGGTCTAAAATATAGAACTGACAATTGTCTTCTGTTGCTGTGTTAACAAACATGGCCTTTAATTGTTTCCTTGCTGCACAGAGACCTTTTAAAAATCCTATGCACGCCTCCCCTGGCACCCCCTGCTCCTGTACCAACAGATATGTGGAATGGCAATGTTTTATTATATTATAAAGCACTTTTATAAAGCTTGCTTTTTAATTCATTTCAATTATCTATATTAATTAAACCAAAAGCTATGGGAGCAAAACCTATGCCAAACATAATGGTTCCTATATGCTACAAAACATTTCTATACGAGATCTGCTTGATATGCTGTCTGCTTTTTACAAATACTGCTTCAAATCAAGAACCAAAATTACCACAAAGCAAATTAAAAAGATTTCTTTTTGAATTAAAAAAAAGAACTGTAAATAAACAACAAATGTTTTGTGTTGCACAAAACTATTGGTACTATACCATTATTTCGCAGTAATGTGGCAAGTCTGTGCACAAGCGTTGACTGACAATCGTAGGCAGATGACATCCTAGAAAAGAATGAAACATTGCATTAACAGTATAAATATGTGGTTACAAATCTATTTTAAATATTTTCTAATTCTAATTTTATCTCAAATGCAGAGATAATCTTTATACTCTAAACTGGTATAAACTGAGTATAAAGTATATACTCTCCAGAACTATTACCTCTTGAAAAGGGTAGGTTTTACAAGCTGCTAACCCAGCTAACAATTTTCAGCTCCCAGGACGTTTTGGAAACATTAGTGTTTGGTTGCCAAAATGTTCTGGAAACATTAGTTTTTGGTTCCCATAGTGTTATTTATTTAGATTTATTTTTAACCAAAAACTACAGTTCCCTGAACATCTGGGAACCAAAAGCTAAGCCCCAAGGACCAAAAACTAACCCTAACCTGTTTACTCGGAATCCCCTTTGTGTTTTATCAATTGTTTATATAATCGTATTAAAATACGTCAAACATATCATCCCTTGCATATAGACAATTACATAAATATATACTGTATATATATATATATTTAACTTAATTTTTGTTTTTAAAAAATCCCCTTTTAAAAAAAAAATCCCTTATTTTTTACATTACTGTAGTAATTTTTCATTTAAACATATATCCATATTAACAGTCTACCATTTCCTAAACATACTGTACCTCAGCACCAGACATTGTATTTAGGTATTTAAGTAAATTATATAAATAATCAATGACTCTAAAACAATACAGAGGACTTAAAGCAGATATTTATTGATAGATAAACATTTGATTAACTTTAGGCTAACATTAGATTCTTGTCCTACCATATCAGTTTAGCGGACTTTGTTTTTAGATACAAAACACAAACATTATATCTGTTGATTTTGAGGTGTCAAATTGATTGTAAATCAGTAAAATATATATTTATTCTCAGACCTGCAAGTGACTACGTAAAAAAGAAAATAAAGAAATCAATAATGTAAATCAGAGAGGTAAAACAAAATTGCCATTAATCTTTAAACAAGATAGTAAAGTTGAAGGACAAACTTTATGTTGGCTTGACAAAGCCCAGCCTGAAAAGTACACGATTGTAACACAATTGTAACGTGCTTTAATATGTTGTAAACATTTTAACAATCTTGTATTAATTTAACACGTTTAGCATGTTTTTACGTGAAGCAAACAATTTAACTTAATTAGCATGATACAAGGAAGCTTTAGCATAACACTAAAACATTTTAACATGATGTTAACATTTTAACATGAATCGAACATGTTTTAACTTAACGCTAGCATGTTTAAGCATGATGTTAGCATGTTTTAACATGATGCTAACTGTTATTACCATTAATTAGCATGACACTAGTATATTTTAACATAATGGTTCTTGGAGTGGATTCTAGGGTATTGCTATGTAGTTGCTAAAGTACTTGGGGTGGTTCCTAAAATTGGTAAAGCAGTTGAAGTGGTTGCCAAGGTGTTGCAATGCAGTTGTTAGGGTGCACTGGGTGGTTGTTGGTTGATTTACTGCAGTTGCTAAGATACCCAAGGTGGTTGCTAGTGTTTGGTAAGGGTTGCTATGGTACTTATGGTTATTGGAAGACTGTTGTTATACAGTTGCTAGGCATTGTTAACATGATTAAACATGTTGGTATCATGATTTAGCATCAATTAGCATGGTGCTAACACATTTAAACATTTGTAAGCATAATGTTAACACATTTTTGCATTAATTAATGCTAAAATGTGTTAACATTATGGACTAAGAAATAAGCAGAAAGTGCTTGCATAATAGATTAACGGGGGTAAAAGCTTGTGCTGGAGAAAAGCGTGCAAATATCAGTTAGCGCACTTGTGGAATTTAAACACATAGATTTATGATTGATGTATTTTCACTTAGCTTAACCCTTGTTTAGTATTTTAATAGTCAGATGTATAACATTTACCTGCTCATTTTGACAGTTTTACTGTGATCCTGATTTTATTTAATTGCTGTTGTAGGTCAGGCATACCAGTTCTAAAAATTCGTTTATAATTATGAAATTAGGCAGATTGCTAAACAAATTCTGTAACATGGGTTAATAACCTAAAGTGAACCCATACGGCACTTTCTGTATAGGTTCTCTTTTGGTTGTTACAAAAACCTTCCTGCAACATTGTGGGAATGTATGATTATAATATATCTACAGGGAACGTTCTGTGTTTGCTGTGTATTTTCTCGTATATGTATGTTTTGCTCATGTCTATTGTGCTGATAGTTGAACTGTCAAGCAAAACAAAACAAATAAATAAATAAAATGTTCACAAACATTCTGGTATCGACACTAATATTCATCATAAGTGAAAATAAGGCGTCTGGAGGGACCTGTCATCAGCTAACAACATGCCCATTAAATGTCAAAAACACCAATACTTTTGTCACCTTGTAAACTAAACTAAACACAACTAAGCAACACTTCCTGTGTCCAACCAGCATCATGCTATTAGCATCTGTTCTGATAAAATGCCTGAAAAACATACCTTAGGTTTTAGAAAATGTGTAATCCGTAGGCACAATTAACGATATAAATGGTTCTGAAACAGCATTAGGACTTCACTGCATTAGCTAATTTCTTTACCTCCCTTTCACGTTTGTTGACAGTTTGAAGATGGCCATGTGATCTTGCTTCTTAAAATACAGATATGGCGGCCCTAAGAAGCCAAACAAGCAAAAATGTACTTAAGCGCGCCCTCTTGCGTTAGCATAAGGCATTGGAGAAACTGTGTCGCACCGAAATATAAATATAAATAAAATTATTTTTACAATACGTGAAGAAAATCTGTGCATTCTATTTGCAGGAAAAATGCCATTGTGTGAAGAAAAAATCTCCATTATATTTTCCAGCAAAAAATCCATTCTTCAATGTTTATTAAAGATATACGTGAATGAAAATCACTGCATAAGTGGCAGGCCAAAACAAACAGCCAGCAGACTGTGCAGGATACTTTTGAGTAAAATCAAAAATGTGTCGATAATAGCCTTAGAATTACCTGTTATAACTTTTGACATTTAATAGCTTAAAATATAAGAAAGCCAAGTAAAATTAAATAAATAAAAATAACATTCTCAGAATAAACATTAGTCACATAATAAGCAGACGTTAGCAGGTCCATGTTTATTCCATGTTTATGCCTGGATCTGATGGCAGAAGAAGTCATAGGATGAATTCTAGCAACACTGCAATAGGAGTACTTCGCAGTAACCTATACCAAGAGATTCGGAACGCAAACTAACAGAAAAATTAAAGTTACTAGAATGGCTCTTCTTATGCATTAACCCTAAAACTCAATAAGATAAAATGGATATTTTAGATCCCTTAGACCCTGTTTCAATGTGGATCGACAGACAGCTTTGGCTGTCACCAGAGCTCTTACAGCCAAGTGCAAAATATCAAGATGTATATATTTTTAATGGCCCTGCTTCAACCCAGACACTTTACAAGCTCCAGGTAAAAAGACATTGGTTATATGAACAATGTGGGTCCTCCAGCTGTTTTTAATCTTTATTACCAACAACCACTTCAGTTACAAATCTTACATGGACAGCTATTTTTTACCCTTCAATTAACAATGATTAATCTGTGGGAGAAGAGAGTGTGGCCTTCGCTCTGGATGGGTTAATAGGAGCATGGTAAGCATAATCCCTTGCCTTCTGTAATGATAGACAACTGTGACATAAGAACACCATTTAGCAGTAATCTACTTCTTAAATACAGTAATAACTACAACAAACTTTGTTTATTCCCTGTAACTGAGCCACCTACCACCAACTACAACCTAATTTACAACCTACAATCTAACACTTTTGTAAAGGGCTAAACAAATACAACTGACCTGACAACTAGATTCCACGTTGAGTGGAAAACAATCTGTAATTAATGTATTAAACCTGATTTAATATTAATTTGAGTTACCTATTTTATTCCAGGTCCTGCTGGTTTAGCTTAGTTTAAGAATTCTCTCAAGGTTTGAGTTAAGCATGTTGTTTTTGCTCCAGATACAATTTCAACTGGTTTATAAAATGTGAAGTTTCAATCAGGAGTGTTTGTAGCTTTTACAGGGCACTGGAGACATGTTAAAGAAAGAAGTGTGCCTATTTACAGTGGGCCTACACCTACTCCTACTGTTTTCTACTGTTGTAGAAAGGTATGGGTCCTTTTTAATATGAAACAAAATGTTTAATTTAGGTGACTTTGGAAGCAGCATGATTTCTCTGTACAGATGATTTTACAACTACAAATTTGTATCTGCATAACTTTAACCTAAACATACAAGCTAATGTTTACATTACCATTGACCCAGCAAACGGACCAAAAGTGGACAGTTTACATTAGCCGAACTTCATCTATCCCAGTACATTTGTTTACACATTTGGTGACCTTTGTCCCCTAAAAACCTATTCGTAGAATTTAGCACAAGTTGACGTTCCTCAGAATTGCGTCTAGAAACAAATAGCCTATTGTAGGACTATGATGCACTGTATAAAAAAACTTTGCTGCCTTAAATTTTTAAGTTTAATCAATTTGGCTATACAAGTCATTTCAATGTAATATTTTAAATCCTGACTGGTATAACTTATAAGTTAAGTTATACCAGTCTTATAAGTTACAGCAACTCACGATCAGTAAAGATTACAAAGAATAGGTTTAAATGATGAATAGGATGGACGATAGGATAGATCATAGGATGTGTTCGCAGGTTTTATTTTCATTGGATGTAGGTAAAAATATCATCAAGCCATTGCTTCACGTGTTATAAACCAAAATGAAAGAAACAAGCCATTAAAAAGGCCGTGCGTTACTGTGATTATACCATGGTAAGGACGTTTTAACATGAAGCGCCCGCGAGGCTTATCGTGGCTTTTCGCTTTACTAATTTATAGTGCAATTTTATAATTTCTAAATGACAACCTAAATATGGATATAAAACGCCACACTTAAAATATCTATGTATGTTAAAAAATAGACACAGGGCCTAACATACTACAAACAAATGCGCTGGCACTGCAGCCCTTTTGAGGTTTTGTTTGACAAAGCTGCGGCGCGCCTGTCATCGTCTATGATGTCAGCGGCATATGAGCATTGATAAGAGCCCGCGAGAGCCCTAGTTAGCCTTCACCTGTTTGCGTGTACAATTTGTGCCTACCTGCATAAGTTAGTCCTGCGATTTGCGGATTCGTGGAAACGATGCTTTTCTACGTAAGTAGCAGCTTGCTGCTGGCACTTGTGACTCTTCCCGGCGCCGCTCGTTCAGAAATAGTGTTCCGTTGTCCGAGCTGCACAGCGGAGCGCCAGGCGGCTTGCCCGATGCTCACAGAGACGTGCGCGGAGATAGTGCGCGAGCCGGGCTGCGGCTGCTGTCCGGTGTGCGCCCGCCAAGAGGGCGAGCTGTGCGGCGTGTACACACCGAGATGCTCCAGTGGACTAAGATGTTATCCCAAGGCGGATTCGGATCTCCCACTGGAGCAGCTAGTTCAAGGGCTCGGAAGATGTGGACGAAAAGTGGACAGCGAGCCCACAGGAAGCACTGAGCCACGGGAAGTCAGTGGTGAGTGATTTAATGGGTGACCATTTATAATATGTTAGTAACATACTGTGTCGTGGAAGAGATCTACGAAATGCATTTGCATAATTCTGTCTTCCAATTATAATGGCTCCTTTTAGCTGTTGAAAAGAAACAGGAGTTTGTTTGGGCTTGTATATAGTGGTTGCAGTGAAATACTGAAATGACCCATTAAGTGATTTATGTTTTGTTTTATAGTGCCATATAAACAATGCTAAAAGAACGTATTCTGTTGTGTAAAATGGACAGAAGTCATAAACGTACACAGCAAAACCAATAGCTTTAAATGTTAATTAGTACAGAGTAGAAAACAAAAATATATTGGAACCACCTTTTAATGTATGTGCCCTAATAAACAATCCAGTTTTTAAGTGTGTTTCATTAATAGAGCCATTACAGCAGCACGTGGTCTGATCAAATCCCAGATAAAAGAATTTATTGTTTTTAGCGCTACAGTATCTATTTTGTTCGCTCTCCCTTACTTGTTATACCTCTTATACCTATAAACTTGTTAATTAAGCGCGTGTTGTACCAAGTTTAGGTCTCTGTTCTAAAGTGTTTTATCTCCAATAGTTCAGTTTTTAAATAAAAAGTCTGGATGAAAATGAGTTGGGGAGAAAAAATAAACTGGTGAATAAATGACAATGATAACAATGATAGTAAGATGGACTTTGCATTTTGGCCCTTTTCTGCAGTAAATGTAATGTGTGTTCAAGAGAGAGGAAAGAGAGAGAGAAGATGGGACCTGGCTTACATTGACATATTTGAAAAACTGTAATTGATGACCTAATAACAAGCAAAATACTGTTTAACATAAGTGGACTTCAACTTAAGTAACACAGGGATTGTTTACCCAGAAAAATAAAATGATCTTATTAATTACTCACCCTTAATACACATTCCAAACTTGTATCACTGTTATGACTGAATGTTATTTCTCTGGCGGAACACAAAACAAAATTGGAAACTAGATATTCTAGACAGTCTTTTCTATGCCTTTACAATGTTTTACAAAAAATAATCCAAAGTGATCGGATAGTCCATGTATTCTGAAGCCATACAATTGTGTAAGGACCACACTGAAACGCATATAATTACCTAAATTATATAAATGATGTCCAGTTTGTGGATAAAGCAAAATATGGATTATAGCGTGGAATATAGCAAACAAGTACATTAATGAAATATAAACTTTTACAAGTCATATAAACCATCTTGGGCATACTTTAATAGTGCTTGGCATGCTTGTTTAGGAATGATTGCTTCAGTCCTCATTTATGTGATTGCATGGAAAAATGCAACAGTACGATTCTTTAAAACCTCTCTTTTTGTGCTCCATGGAAAAAGTAATTCAGGTTTGATACAACGGTGAAAAAACAATGACAAAATTTTCTTTTTGGGTGAAGTATCCCTTTAATGCTGCAATAAATAACTTTTTTTGATTAAACATTTAAAAAACAGTTACTAAACAAGTACATTAAACATCAGTGTTAAAAACTGTCTTCTTACCTTACCTGGTAAAGTTATAATAATGATTTACAATTTGAGCTGTTTGGTTCGAATTTTGTGGGAAATTTCAGCTAGATACCCTTTGTCTGCATGATTATGTGATGTCTATCAACAGAATAAAGATAACCCAGTTACTATGTCATGTGTAAGGAGTTTGTAGCTTGTTCTAAAAGCAGTTGCTTAGAATTTAAATTTGTTATCCACATTAAGAAAGGAACTCTGCAAGTAACTTGCAATTTTATGTTTTAAACTTAGATGGCGATAGAGAGGCACAAGTTCTGTATTGCAGCTTTAAGCAGTATTACAAATTTGTATTTAACAGTCCAAAGGGTGATGCATACAAAGCATGCAGGTGATCTGTCAATGCTCCTTGTGTCTTAGTACTCCAGTAGTCCCTACCTTATTTTCACAATGTTTCTATATCCCACCGACTTATATTTATGAATTATAACATAATTTCTAAACTGTTGCCACTTGTGTTAAAATATCTAACATAGCTGGTTGTTTAGATTGGAAGGTTATTAGCAGCCATCTGTTCTTTTTGGTGTTTTTACAAAACTATCTCCAGTTACATACAAAAAGACCTGATTTTCAGTTTTTCAGTTGAATCCAGACCTCAGTTATTCACTTAGAGCTGAGGCAGACTGCAGAATCAATAAATATTGAATGGGCAACAAAGAATTGCTGTGGGAAAGAAGGGGACCTAGGTAGCTAATTGATATGTAAAACGTATTTAAGGAATCTGAAACAAACACTATGATCTATGAACAGAAATTGCTTTGTTAAAACATATGGTCTATAGAAAGTATGCCATTGTAGTCCAGACTACAAATCTTTACAATTACAACACTTTTCACATTGCTGTGAAAAGCTTTGTTCATATATCAAATTGGGCTTTTATACTGTCCCACTGAGCCAAGGCCTGCCATATTCCTGTGTTCAGACTGAGGCTAAGTTAAAGAGTTTATATTAATGTTTTGTCATATAGACATATTTATCATGTATATTGTGGGGTACAATAAAATTTAATAACTGTCCTTATAGAACAAACAGTTTTTCATACAGTTTTTGGGTCTCATATAATGATCTACGAAATCAAGAGGGAAATGGTTGGTTACCTATCCCCATTTGTCTCACCATTGTTCAGTGGTCTGATAAAGTAGGCCTCGCAAAGCCGTCACCACATGGCAGAGGCTTATGAGCTATACCTACAGGGTTGTAAGGTAGCGGTACCCGTTGGACCAAAATAGAGCAAACTAATCCCTCTGCTTTCTGCAAGAGTGAGTACGGCTGCCACCCCCTCCAGGGCGACTCGGCAACTTGGATGCCAAGAATCTTACCCTGTCAGGACCCAGAATAAACTTTCTAGCTCCCCGCAGCAGCTAGGAGATAACACAAACAATGTGAGAAATGTTATTGAGGCAAGTGCGCATAGTGGGTGGGTGGGTGAAAGGGGGTTATAGGCATTCATTTAAGGACCTCATTGGAATTTGCAGATGTGATGTTTTTTATATTCCTTTATACAGGATTTATCATGGTACAATTACAATAGAAAATTGGGCAACATATAGGTTAAGCATTGTCTCCTAAGGCCTAGGCCTTAAGGTTAAAAGACATTATTTTGTTAGTCACTTAACATTTTAAAGTCAATCTTGTTCTGTCTTTTCTGCATGTGGTAAATCAGACCTGTGTGTCTCTAATTACTGCTTTTGATCTCTTGTGTTTATGACATGGTTGTTAGTCAGATCTCTGTTTATGTTCAATACTTAATACATGCAACATAGTTTAGAAGGAGTCTTTGTGACCAACATTGCTGACACTCAACTTAACTCAACACAACATATTTGTTTTGGTCTAATGACAAGTGCAAAGCTTTTATGTTATCAGACCCATTATATACAGTAGGTTACAATTCTGTAACACAACACTAGGTATTAACACTTGTCATAATCCCTTATTGACTTCTAGTACCCACCCTGTTTAAGACCTTAAGTGCCAATTCAAGAAATATTTGCGGCGTAGCCCTCATGTATACATCTATCACATCCAGCCACTGATCTTACCTATGTACGCCTCTTTCTTTAGTTTACATATTTGTTCCACTGGGTAAGGAAACAAAACCATAGTGTGCAAAGCACAGAACAATACTAAATTAGTGTTGGACCAATAGAATAGATCTTAAAATTATGGTTTCCACTGAAACCATAGGCCTTTCAGGGGACACTTGAACAAAGATTTTATTTTTGTTCCCAGACAGATGGAGGGCAGGAACCTTTGTTAATTGTCTATTAATACAAGGAGCATGTAGTTCCCATGCACCATCATTGCAAACTACCATGCCAGGCGTCCAATGGAGAGTTTGCACAGGATAATGCCAGATAAGATGGTTGTGATTAAAGTTGTTGGCATGACCTTACGGCAACAACCTGGCATCCCTTTCAGGACTGTGCATCCATGCTGTTATATCCTCATGGTAGATATTAAAGTAGTGGAAATAACCTAATAAAAGCACTCTGTCTCCTCATTTTCAAAATGAATTATGTTAATTGTGTATTCATTGGTTTGGCTTGACAATGGTGATTGGCTCTCCATGTGGATAATTTTATTCCAAAGAATAGCTATTCTTTGTGGATGCACAAAATGGATTCCAACACTTTGTTTCCTAAAGGATTTGGACAGTCTCTCAAAATTAAAACAGTTCTTTCCACTTTCTACTTAAGGTTTGTGGGGGAGCTTGTGAGGGAATTTAAAATGTTGGTTATAGCTTTATAAGGCTGTAGTTTTGGAAACACAAGGACACACAAGATGCAGTCAGATGACACAGTTAACAACAAATCCCATCTCATAACTTTACAGTAAATTGCTGGCAGCATAGTAAGCAGTACTGTAATGTTAATAAACCATAAGATTTTGTTATTAACAAAGTATGGTATACTAAATACAATATACATACTGTATTGTTATTCACAAATGGTAACATAGAACAGAACATGCAGTAATTACACATACAGAAACATGAGGATGGCAGAAAAAGGGCATCCATAAACACCACCTTGCCTTGTAAATCCTGTGTCGTTTAACACAGAATATCTTTGTAATAACCTTGAGGGGTAGTAGTCAATTTATTAGTCTATATAATAATATTTATTTCTTTAGGAAAAAAAACACTTAAAGGACAAATAAAGACAATACAGTTAAAATACAAATAAACAATGCTTTTCGGGTATCTAACAGTGTGGTATAATTTTCACTGTATAAATTGGATCAAGGGTGACTCTAACATTAACATTAACAGGCAGCGGCAGACCTTTGCTGAGTGTAATTTAGAGACCCAGTATTTGGCGGCACTTAAGACTTACCCTTGCATTTGTGTTTAACATTTTGTGTTGAGAGTTGGCACACACAAAAAATCATTTGTAAATGACACACTTCCCGCTGCCAATTAGTAGAGCTATAACTGTGACTAACAATAGCCACTCTTATAGCTATAACTATGACTAACAATAGCCACATCATTGTGATCAGCCCACAGCACCAAACATATTTCCCAAATTTGATATAGATCACTCAATGTATGCAGAATATTTGAGACATTTATTGTTCCATTTAT
This sequence comes from Botia almorhae, assembly GCA_036877575.1. NCBI lineage: Eukaryota > Metazoa > Chordata > Actinopteri > Cypriniformes > Botiidae > Botia > Botia almorhae. The sequence goes on from JAZGTJ010006914.1 coordinate 20,195, forward strand.
TGCCATAAATTGATTGCCTCGGTATCAACAGATATTAACAATTATTTTAACATTTTCAATATCTCTTTTTTTCCAACCAAGTTTGAAGCAATTTGGGTAAATTTAAAAGGAGTCTTTAAACTCTGTTTAAAGTGACATACTTTCTTCTGCCAGTTGGTGGCACTTTGACTGTGACTTAACAATAGCCACCTCTATGTCGTAAGCCCCTAAAACCAAACATACAGGTCATGTTGAACAAAATCACTCATGCACGCAGAAGACATGAGACACTTACTGTTTCCATTTTTGCCATAATTTTACCAATTTTGAATCTTCAATGTTTAAAAGTTCACGGCATGCACCGTCCAAAATGGCAGACTTCCTGCTGGGCAGGGTGTTCAGGCCAACAAGGCTGATACACATATCAAGTTTTATACAGGTGTGTGCATGTATGTAGGATATATGTACCATCTTATTGTGCCCCATACCAGGGAGTGCTACCGAGCCCCCTGCCCTGCCCATGTGCCCAGCCCTAATGGGAATTGACTCCAGCGTTTGTTCCAAGTTTCAGGAGCTTTTGAGCATGGTAAGACCTAAAAGCTAGAAAACCTTGAAAAAAGAATTTAAAAAAATCCTAAGGAAAACATTAGGGCCCTTTGCACTTTCAGTGTCCTAATAAATGTTCGTGACAGCCATTGATGCTTATTTACAAGGATTTTATTCATTTGATTTAAGTTTAGTGCAAGTTTGATTTATTTTGTTTCTTTACAATACACTTAAGCTTCTATAATTTTGTTTACATTTCACTTACACATTGCTGCTTGCTGCATTCTTAAATCTCGCCTAGGGCACCAACAGTTTCTAGGCTGGCTCTGATCCCTCCTGCAAAGTTAGCCAGATGCGCAGGCTCTGTAGAGTAGTGCCCTCACCCCTCTTCCTGCAGTGTTTAGATAAGAAGGGATGCAGTGTGCAGGGTTGGTGCCCCTTTGCTTAGTGGGGGTTATCCTCTTTAATGCCAAGACAGGCTCTGTCTGAAGTTTCACCAGGAAAGCAGGAATGTTTCACCCCTGGGGTGTAAAAGCTCCACAGACTTTCACACACACCTGATTTCATTCCACTTATGCAGAACCTGCTGAGATACTAGCTTCAAAGAGATTACCCCACCCCTAAAGGGCACCACTGAGGTTAAGCAGTGAGATCTGAAGAGCTTCAAAAGTGCTGACGACCTGAAAACAGCTGAAATTAAGAATGTTTTAGTCATTATCCTCTGTTCAGCCTTGCTATTTATTGTAGTGTATACTCTGACAGCTTGGCTGTTTCAACAGTGTGATTGTGTTTAATGATTAGGCCCACATTTATACCAGTATATGAAGGTATTTTAAAAATACCTTCAAGATGAAAAGTTCAAGATGAATCACAGGGTATCACTGAGTGCCGTATCATTTTCAGACCCTTATGGTTAGGCTAAAACCAAATTTGCCTTTTAGCAATTCCACTGGTGTAAAGTCTAATAATGGAATAAAAAAACACAAATAATCCTATACCACACAAATATATCAATAACAGTGACACATGTTAACAGCAGGTTAAAAAATATGGTTACTGGACTGAGATGAAAGTTTAAAAATCAAAGCTTTTAAATCAAAACACCCCTTTTTTGAAAGAAATGTCACACTAATTTCATTGTAACTATTATTTATGTAATAATGCTGGTATTGTAAAATGTCTGTAACTCAAATAACAGAATTATTGGAACATATGGGAATTGTAAGTTAGAGGGACAATAATATGCTTGTGGGAGCCCTAGTGACCTCAAATACAATCTAGACCAACCACAGGTTTGTAAATAATTAAAGACCATATCATCTTTGTGCATTGCAGATGAAAAAATAGAGACATGAAGTACCACAGCGTAAATAAATGACACTGCTCAGGTTTCATAGGAGAATGCATACAGTAGTTTACGACATGTCTCTGCTCCCCTGCAGAGTGCTGTGGTATGGTGCATAGTACCAGTTCTGGTTTCTCAGAATTCTCAGTAAATTTGAGAAATATTCTATTTAATATTTGCAGTTCTTTCTAAAGTATCCTTTTCTTTGTTGGCATGGCTGTTACACTATGCGGTCAATGCTGGTGGAGAATGGGAGAAAGGAAAGTGTTTAAAACTAGAATCTTGGAGCAAACTTTTTTCCACTGCTCCCTTGTGTCCTTGTGCTTTGGTTTTTCTTTACGCCTGCCAAAAACATGCCTCCTGTGGATGGCCCTCTGTAAGCAAGACTGGCTGCCTTGTTGGTGCAACAACAGCACCAGCCATCAGCCGTTTGTTTGTACAACTCCAATATACAAAGGGAGAGAAATTATAGTAACACTACAATTTACAAGGTTCCATTTGTTAGCGTTTGTTAACTACATTTGTTATCATAAAATAGCAATAAACAAAACTTCAGCATCAATTACTTTTAGTCAACACTAATTTCAACATTTACTTTAACATTTTTGAACAATGAACAGTTGTATATGCATTAACTAACTTTAACAGTTGAATAAATGCTGCAAAATATAATGCAAATTTTTGTTCATGTTAGCTAATGCGCGAATTACTAACATGGTTAGGACCTTATTATAATGTGTTACCGAAATTACAGATTTGATGTTAATAGTTTGTTTTAATGCTTTAGTTACTGATATTTAAAATTGATCTAACACAACTAAAACTCTCATGCATTCAGTGTACAAGTAATGTGGCTACTGAAATATTTTTGAATTTGTTGACCAATATGAATTTCTGGTATTAAATGTAAATAATTTTTTGTTTTAGCAATCTGCTGTTTGAGAGCCGGTTCGTGAGAGTAAATAATCATTTAAAACTTTTTAAAAATGCTAAATTCTAAAAATGTTTGTCTGTGTCTTATCATTAGGTGAGATGCAGGACCCTTTGGAAATTGGCCTAACTGAGGTCCCTCCCATAAGAAAGCCCACTAAAGACAGTCCATGGAAGGAGAGTGCTGTTCTTCAACACCGCCAGCAGCTGAAGACTAAGATGAAGTACAACAAAGTGGAGGACCCCAAAGTGCTGCATGCAAAATTGGTAGGTCATTATCAAAACTAAATAATAACATTGTTATTATTGAACGAGGTAATTAAGGCCTTTGGGACTGCTAGAAACATCCAGGCGGGTGTGCTGGAGAAGGTTATAGCTAAACTCTGCAGGCCTGTGTCCATCCAAGAACATGGTGAATAAGATAACATATGAATAACATATGAATAATACTTGCATTAACATAAACAAATGAAAAAAAAACAATAGCATAACATGTTTTCAGAATTTTTTTCCAGGACTCAACCATGATGTGGTGTAGAGGTTCTGAAATCTGGCCATTATGTCTTGAATTGGAGCTGGAGTTGGAACAAAACTCCAAGCTAGTAAAACTAGTAGTATTATTACACTATAATAATCAGGTAGAACATTTTGTGTACACAATAAAGGCATTTTAGACATACAGTGGTATGCAAAAGTTTAGGCACCCCTTGTAGAATCTGTGAAAATGTGAATAATTTCAACAAAATAAGATTTATCATACCAAAGCATGTTATTTTTTATTAAGTACTGTCCTGAGTGACATATTTTACATAAAACATGTTTACATATACTCCTTAGAGACAAAAATATGGCTGAAATTATTAAAATGGCCCTGTGCAAAAGTTTGGGCACCCTTGGTTCTTAATACTGTGTGTGGTTACCTGGATGATCTATGAATG
>JAZGTJ010006915.1:0-23932 GCA_036877575.1 Botia almorhae
AATAATAATTTTTGTATTTTGCTACTTAACTATACATTACGTTCCCTTTTCAGGACTAGGGAGGAAATTTTAATGAAAGAGGTTATGAGGATTATGAGGTATAGAGGTTATGAGGTTATGAGGATTTCAAACATGTCAGCATAACTCCGACCTCGGCTAATAGCGTTTGCTTAAAGGACGATTGAGAGAGTTGTGTTCATCCAGCGCTTTCCAGTGGCAGGTGGCATTGTGCATGCGGCGGGCCGGGTGGCGTGGCACAGATGGCATCACAGGTATGGCGCTGCCTTCACATCAGGCCCAGCTTAACCTGACTCAACTTTATAGATCTCAGGCCAAGATATCAGAAGCAAAGTTTTCATGTAACTAATTCACCCCTACTGGCTCTGTGGTTTAGCCTACACTTTCAATAAACACAGCAGGGTTAGCAGACAAGCACTTGAACAGAAATCAAACAGTGACTAGGAAAAATCAAGATAAATTCCATGCCTTCGAAGACCAAACAAATTGTGTCTTCTCTGTGGTCTGTCATTATAGTCAGCTGTTGAGCTGTGACTTCACACAAACTGCCGACTGGGAAATGAAAGTGTCGGGGCAAAGGAAAAACCCTTGCTTAAGACTGTGAAAATTATGTGTTTCGACTGGACTTTACCAAGGATCCCATCCCTGCTGATTTATGCTGATCTGCAGGATTGGGGATGGCACATTTAAATTAACGTTATATAATCAGACTTCTTTTTAACTTATTAAATAGACACCATATTCTATGTATTTTTTCATTTGCTTACACAAATAAAGGCCTCTCCCTTTCCAATGTTGGGGAGAATTTTGTTCTAGGAAGTGCGTGTCATTTTTAGCCTATCCGTGATGTGCAGAATTCAGCAAAGTTTTCTGTCAGCCCACCCCCAGATGTAAGTTTTAAAACTTTAAACTGCAAAATAAAGTTTGCAATGTGGTCCAGTGCATTGGCACTATAAACAAAACAAGTACTTCTGGTATAAAATAATGCTCATGGTAAAAATAATAGTATTTAAGTAACTTAAATAGTTACTTTATGTAAAGTAACAATATACCATGATTTGTCACTTTATATAATTAGTATTGCAATATTGTAAGGCTGATGACTTTATCCCAAACTCAAAATTTTGCTACGATTTCAGCAGGAATTTGTATTACATCACCTTTTAACAGGGCGTAAAGCTGATTACAATTTCTACTTTCCCTCTTAATATTTAATCAATGTTTAAGTTTAAAGAGCTTTAAAAACTGAATAATTTATAAAAGGATTGAATGCTTACAACTCAACATCTAAATTCAACTGTCTGTCAAACAGTTGAATTTCAAAAAAGTCAAAAAAGTATTTTCCCCACCCAACGTTTTGAAAGATTCCAAACACTTTCTTTCCCTTTAATTGTCAATTGTCAATGAAGTTATTACTCATAACAATGACAGAATGAAATGCTTTAAAATGGAGCCCTTAATCCAGCTTTATTTAAACAGTTTTTGTTTCATTATGTCCCATCATCTTTATCACCCCTTTATCGACACCAAAGCAGTTTGATTTTTTTCTCTTATTTCCCCTAATGCCATTGACACATGAATGAACCAGTCAGTGTCTTGAACAGTCCCCTCATGAAAACTCATCATGTGTCATTTTAATGTGGGTTGGGGATGCTGGATGCTTTATGTTCAGGTGGCTAGATTAATTGGATTGCTGATTGATCTTCATGCTGAATCGCAAAAGCAGAGCCATTTCAGTAAAGACGACACAAGTTAATAATGAGCCACGCTTGTTTTCATGACAACCGCCTTCCGGCTCATCAGATCTGACTCAGGCAAAACCGCCCTCATATAGTACAGAACTTTGGGCTCAGAAAACAAAGGGCCCTTGACCATGTAGTAGACTGTGTTACTTAATAATTCTCTAGTTATCATAGTAGATTGTGGACTGCTGTTTTAGTTTTGTGAGGGTATGTTCAAATGTGAGATTCTCTCTCTTCTATCCTTTCTCACTCCCACTGCTTTATTCTTACTAATTTAGAGTTTTTTACATACTGTATCCTTTATTCCTAATTGGAATTCCTGACTACAATTTACCCTGCTGGTCTGACAACAACAAAACAGTTACCAGAGTTCATATGAAAAAAGGAAAAAAACTGAGAGTAAAGTAAGCTTTTCAGTTTTAATGAAGTCATTCTGCAGGTTTTAACAGCTTGTCTGGTCATATTCATACACATAATCTGTCAACAGAGAGACTCCCTCACAAAGGCTAGTTTATCTCTGTCCACTTTCCACTTATCAAAAGATGTTCATGTGTTACAGTGAAAAGAGCTGACACCATTCAATGTTATTCACTATTCAAAACAACCAAAAGAAAGACAGAATAAAATGTGTTGGTTTAGTTAATAAATGCATGAAGTGCATTTAAAGTGAGTCTTGTGTAATCAAAGCCAGCCGCATCAAACAAAAACTTGATGATAATTCGTAATTATTGCAAGGTTAATTTTTACAGAACCTTGTTACTTATACATAGCAATGCTGTGTGCATTTAAATTGTAAACCTCAATGCAAGAGCCATTACTTTTATAATAATAAACCTGTTATCTAATAGCATTCCCTTTTTTCTCTGTCTTTCCTCTCTCTCCCTTCTCTTAACTGGGTGACTCATTTGGTTTCATACTCCTCTATGAGGTATTGATTTCATTGATCGCTGCACATGTTGGCAGAGTATTGTTTGCTATGAGATAATTGTCCCATCATTGGTGCTGTGATGAGTCTGAATTCTCTCTATACATTTATTCACAGCCTCTCTGACTGACAGGGGCCACTGAGACACTGCTGGGGAAAGGAGTTTATTTGAGGACTTGCAGAGATCTCTTTTAGAACTGTCCATGAAAAGAGCACAATATAAAGACTGAAGCTTGAAAAAATAAAGAACTAAAAGAAACAAAGTGCTCAGACTTTAAAAAATGATGATCGTTATAATGGTCAAGCAAACGTGTTACCAAAATGTGCCTAAAAAATTAAAGTCAGGTTTGTATCATTTTGTAGTGAGAAGCACTACATTTAGCAGATTAAGTATTTAACAAAATAATATTAACCTAAATAAAGTTTTAACACAGTGTTGTGCTTTTGAGGGGTACCATTTTTATGGAAAGCACCTTCTACTGATCATTTTGTTCTTTTAACAGACTGTCTTAGGTCAAACGAGTGTAAAATCATGCAGAATGGGTTTCGCATTAGGTTATCTGTCTTTTAGCCAATAACAATGAAGAAAGCAATCACTTAATCTAACATTAGGCTCTGAATCAATTCATGTGGTGCAGCATGTGACCTGCTTTTCATATTCCCAATTACAGCACTGACACTCACAGAGAATCCTGTGATGACCTGTCATGTACAGGCTCAGAACCACAGGTGGGCAGGGACTGATTCTAATGCCTCCGCAAACTTGAACACAGAGCGACAGTAGGATGCATACTAACATCCCATGTTCTCTATTAGGGCACACATACCTCATGTACCCATTTTTATCCAATCAGAGGCCATTACATGTGGTATGGCTGATACATGCGGTGTGATCTTACTAGTACATTGCAGATGGGTACCGCAGCGCAGTTGCAAAAGGATGGACAGTGATATTTATTATTTTGAAGACCTAAATGTAGCTCAAGGTAATTTATTATCTAGGTGCATGAATACTATAATTGCCAGATTTGATGCAGCATTAGATTCTGCATCATCTCTTGGGGCTTATTTCTTTCTTTTCCTTTCTTCCTTCGCTCCTTCCTACAGCATATTCACCTTTCTCTCTGTGTTCTCTTCCTTCACCATTAAAGCAAAACAATCCCTGGGTGATGCGAAGGTGACGGAGGGGATCATACAATATGCTTTTGTTCTTTCAGTTAGCTTTTGTTTTTGGTTTCTTATTCTCTTTCTCCCTCCTTAGTTTACTCCAGAATTGATTTTCTGTGACTTCCGAAGGAGACAGAGGCAGCAATTAAAGTTTAATTTTGACAAAAGAAAGACACAGAAAGACGGGATTCATGATGAAATGGGTGTGGATGGAATATGTGTGGGTGGGAGAGGGGTGAATGATTAAATGGTAAAGGCAGAGAGTTTTTGTTGCTGTGTAGTAATATCAGAGCATTTCTACCAAACATGATTGGGCGGAATTCAGGTCACGACATCACGTGTCACACATTTTTTGTCTGTCACAATTATATAACAATAAAGAATGATTTATTTAACAATAATATAATAATAATGAAAACAGAAGTCTTAAAATAAAGCATAACAACAGTGCTTTTGTGTTACTGTTGAGCTTGACATCCGCAGTCCTCATTCACTGTCCTAATATATACCGTAGAACAGAGTGACAGGTGCATTTTGTAACATTAATCTTTATGTGTTTCAAAGAATAAACTGACGCAGGTTTGTAATAAAAGAAAGGCCATTTTTGATGAATTCTCCCTTTATGTAAATTCTGTAGCCTTTTGTTTCTTCCTCTCTTTGCCCCAGTGTTGAATGCGAATCTGTTTGGGAAAACATGGGAAACAGAAGTGCTGAGCAGAAGTCTGCCTTCTGCCAAATACTTATTGTAAATATGTATACCTCAACAGAATTGCATGCATGTAGGCCTGCATGACCTTTCCAGAGTCCTTGTGTAAATATATGCTATATGCATATATTGTTGTTATGGATGAATAGGAGTTTTAAGGAGATGCAAAAATGACCTGAAAGAAAAGGACACAGGCTACAGGTAGGAAGACATAGAGAGAGAAAGAGAGAAAAATGGACAAAAGACAGACAGATAAGGTGTGGACAGTAGGACAGTAGAGTGTGCCTGTGTACATGTGTGTGTGTTCAGATCCGTGATGGCACACCAATCCAGAAAGGTGACAGCAAATCATTAGGTTCATCAGACAGACTCCTAGTCAGGGCTGATGGTTACACAGATAGCGTGTGGAGGTGCACTCACCCAGGGCAGTGATGGATGGAGCTCCCCTGCCTCCTGAGGGATGAGGGTGGGAGAACAGATAGGGACCCTAAGATCTGCATTGTATTGGGCCTGGTAGGATGACCAGAGGAACCAGATCAATAGAGACACTGCTTGGCAGAGTCTTTGTCCCATGGTGAAATCAACCATTTATCCAAATTATTTGCCTTTCCTGCTTAGGACATCTGTTATCAGCTTAAATGTTTTGTCCACTAGCGTCAGTTGTTTATTTATTTTTTTTGAAGGGCTGATCATGATCAAATCTCACGGATAGAACCAGTGTAAGTTACCAATTTATAGACGGAATCGTTTTGAGTTAATCAATACACATATATCTTCAAACGCCAGAGAATGTGTATTAAAAATTTAAATAATATTTAAATAGCCTCTCTGGGGCCTTAAGCATGTCCAAGGCGCTATCTTGCTGTATTCCTCTGTAAGCAGAGACCTTTCATAATAGTACAGTTGCTATTTCTCAGCTTGCACTATTGAGATGTCAAAGTAAACAGTAATCCCTCACTCACTGATGCAATCGCATGGCCCGAGAGTTTAAGTGTGTGAACTGTTTCACATTTCACAGCCCTGTGGAAAACTCATATCACATTTAGAGGATATTTCAGCTCTGTAAAAGTAATTCCAGTCGTACCACTGCTGAGGTCTCGGGAAGGGCTGAGATATGGAGATAGAAGGGGGTAAATAGTGTGTGCGTGCATTTTGGGGCAAGCACGTTTGGGATGGAATGTTGAGTCTGAGGGCAGTTGTCCCATTGTGCATTATATTAACCGGCATGGGTAGCTGTGTTTTAGGAGGCATGGGGATCTGAATGGGGGCAATGGGCTCTGATTGATGGTGTCCCTGTGGGGCAAGCTCTCGCAGGGAAACCCTTATCATACAGACTGAGTCATCAAAGAAAGTCAGACTCAGAAAACAGCAGCCTCTGAAACATGAAAGAAGTAGGAAATTTCTGAAGCTGCCAAAGGTTTATAGAGGAAGATTGGGGACAACGAGGTACAATGAGAATAATGATATAATGAAAACGGTGCAAACCAATGGCGTTGAAGCATGCAAATGTTTAATGTTTTAGCCGAACATGAACGGACATTCAAAAATGACAGTCAAAAATTGATTAAATAAACTGTAATAATAATAAAAAAAACAGTCTTGTGAAATCTGGATGTTAGTTTGTTGAGGTTGCAATAGGTTTATTGAAAATTTAAAATACAGTTTAAAATAAAATTGTAAGCATTATTTAACAACCTTGTCTGTGTGGGATTTGTATGTAATATTGGTACAAAGCATAATTGTGACACAGTGGTTTTCTTTAAATATCCTCAGCCATCGCCACAGGCTTTCTTGGGAGCTCTAATTATGTCAGGAAAAAACGACAAGAAACGGGAAGGTTGAAAGATTCATTTTTCTACCACACTCACAAAACAATCTATGTTAATAGAAGCAAAAAGACATTAAAATGTCATTCGTATCACCAAGTTGTTTAAGCAGAGTGAAAAGACATGGAGATTAACAGAATGATCCCTTTACACACATACACACACCAGAGCTATAAAAAGGTCTGTCGGAAAGGATAAATGATTTGAATATCTTGCTCGTGTCAGGCGAAATGAGAGAAAACTTTTCTGATTTCATCTCTGAACTGACTGTCTTCCAACTCGTATGTGAAAAGCAGGGATAAAATTAACCAGTATGAAATGGACCTCATGTGAACCTTGTATGAAAGGATTTATAATAATTTTCAGCCTGTTTTATACCACTGTATCTGTAATGTTTGCATGTTTCCTTAACATTAACACTATTTCATTGTCTCAACATTTTAACATTGTGGTTGTCTCATTCTCTACTAATAATTTCCAGTATTGGGCATGAGTGTAGATTAATTTAGTGTTTTTATCATTGAAAGTCTTATAAATATTTCCCTTATAGTGTCATTTCCACCACATCTCCCTTTCCATGTGGATGTATTTACATGTATTGTACTGCTTTGAATTAGCTGAAGCTAATGTTTTCACACTTTGTTCATAACATGACAAAATTACATCTGGATTGGAAATGACACAATTAAATTTGCTATGATTTGAATTGATACCTTGATATGATTTCCATTTGGCCATATGATGAGGGTCTATTTTACAAAAGTACATTCTCATTTATAACCTCTGTGAAGGACAATATCAGAAAAAAATCAGATGTATGCACTTCTGCCCTGGTTGCAAATTGTGTACACGTGGTTGCTTTAAAAGAAAATAAAAGAAAATTAAAAATAAAACAAATCATCCCACACAATAGCAATACAGTATGTACAATGAATTCTGCAGTTTTAATAATAACAAAGCAAAACCAGCACATCATGTTTAAACATTTGATACTTACAACAACCTACAAGTTAGCTTTCCAGGCCATCATCACAAACCACATTTGCATTTAGAGTTTTAACCTGTCTGTGTGAGAGTCCACAGTCTAGTATAAGCAGTGGCTTAAGACGTGCAGGTGTGGAGATTTTTCATTATTAATTACCCACAGGGCGCCATGCACACAAATGCTCACAGACCAGTGTAAAACATTATTTCTTTTACAAAGGTACCAACTATTTATTTTACAAAGGTACCCGACTCTTGAGATTGTTTCTGGATTTACAGCTTCTCCCAGATTGTTGACGGAAATTATAGCTGCGCAGTCAAGAAGTCCCATTTTAGTCATACTCTGTTGAATGCGTTTGTGAGGGCAGCATGGTGATATTGAATGTGTTTTGAAGCAGGTCAATGTAAATCTTGTCAAAAAAGTATTACTCCCATAAATTGAGAGGAAAATATCATCTGAAGGTGTTGATTGACAGGGTGGATGTAGAAAGAGTCACTCTGGCGAAAAACAGCTGTGCGCGTCTTTTCTCCGCACACAATGGAGAGAGAGAGAGAGGGCTGCCTGCAGTCAGTGCAAGTGAGCAGTGAGGAAGCATCTGTAAGTGAGAACACATGTCCTGGACTCATTTATCTAAATCAAATCTATTCACAGTCACTCTGTGTTTGGCCGTGGGGTGTTTTGCGTTTTAATATGTGGTTTACGAGGACACAAATGTGTATAATACCGTGTATAATAACAGTTAATGGGGACACTTAATGTGTCCTCAAACTAAAACGTTTAAAAACATACTGAATGGTGATATTTTTTGTTATATTAAAAAAAGCGCAAACATTTTTCTATGAGGGTTAGGTTTAGGAGAAGGGTTAGGGGATAGAATGTACAGTTTGTACAGTATAAAAACCATTATGCCTTTGGGAATGTCCCCATAAACCACAAATGCTAATATGTGTGTGTGTTTAGTGTTGCCATGTCAGTCCTGATTAATCTGTCTGAAATTAATCTTACCCTAGAGTCTTACCCTGAAGAGTCGTGATCACCCTTGAGAACTTGCAGTGCTTTTAGCTGTGTGGACGTTATTGATCTAAAGAGTCTGATTGTTTGTTTTTACTCATCAGCCTCGGGTGTAATGAGCTCTTTGTCAGATTATTATATGCAGCTTGTCTTTTTGTGATCTTCTGCACAGGTGAGATCTAAAAGTTAAATGTACTAATACCACATTAACGAGCCATTAGCATCCCCTGTTGTCCTCTAGGACTCAGGGGTGTCCTATTCTTCCATAGACAGAGCTTTAGAAATCTTCACATTCTCAGTTTATGAAAAAGAGAGGGTTTGTTCTATTTTGGTCAGTTGTTTGTTTAGTAAGACGCCACAGGAGGAAAGGAATTCAGTTGAGAGCATTCACATTTACCGTAATGCCAATAAATAGTGCAGCAAAAGCAAATATCTTGCCTAAGAATGCCAGAGATGAATTTCAGATGCTTAAAGCTTAAAGCATTTTTGACAGCATATAGTTAGAGCCAGAGTTATAGCGATGTCAATCACATCCGGATATGACAGTTCATGTACATCTACTTAAAAAGCTACTGCTGTGCCCTGCTGTGATATTTTAATTACTTTGTAAGACTTAAAACGTGCTACTCTGAATAAAATGTGTGCTGGAATAATCTGTTATTTACTTGTTGGCATCAATATCTTGCTGCTTCTTTTTCCTTTTTGAAATGAAGCAATTATGATTTACTCATTCATTATGATTGGGGTCAGTCTGACCCCACAGCAATTTTAATGTCAAAAAACACATTAACTGTATGTTTCAATGCTTATAATGCTTATCCTGTAATGGAGATCTTAAACTTTCCATTTGATGATGGTCATTTAGACCTCAGGCTGTTTGTGCACAAATATAGTAATCTGTTATTTCATTTTTGTTTTTACCTTTTGGATAAAACTTAATTGCCTTATTTTCACGTCTAAAAGTTTAGCCTCTGGTGTAGTAGTGAAATCCTCTGAGTGACATTTCAATGTGGTTTCAATACAGTGCAAGAGCGGCATTTCCGTTTGAGAATGTGTCAGTGTATGCTATGTGTCATGCTAGTTTCAATGCCCCAACATGAAATCCTAAAGGGGCCCCTGATTTGCTTTGTAGTATTACAGTGAGCTGCAGTCAGCTGTGGTATTGCATTTTTGAAAGCTAGGGCCTCACATAAAGATTTAAATGACAGGGGGCCGCATGCTCCCCGAATCCCATGTCAAAGTAGACAGGAACCACAGAGAGAGGTAAGGCAACTCCATCAGTCATTGTAGCATGAGCAAAGCCTGACATCAACACACACATCCACTAGCTGTCTCCATCTGTGAGTTATCAGGCCTGGAGGGGCTCAAACACACACACACACACACTCATAATCTGGGTTCCGTCTTTGATCACCACATGCCTTCATTCAAGTTCATATGAAGAAACACACTTGGTGTACCATGACAACCTCACACGATTTTACTGCAGTGTTAGGTTGTGGCCCCCACAGCGAACCGCTGTCTTATTTGACGATAAGTGTTACAACAATAAAGAGAATCGTGTATAACTTCATTAAATTTTCCTAATAATGTCTCAAGATTTTTATATTTCGAATCAGTCTTCTGATTTGATTCAAGACTGAATCCTTCACTCAGCTTTTAATAACACTTTTAAGCACTGGTAGTGTATGAAAGCAGAGAGGGACAGTGGGAACTGCATAGTCGAGCAGTCACAGAAGAGGGTTAAGAGTCAGAGTGAAAAAAGATGGAGGAAAAGTTCACAAAAGAGAGATAAGAACAGCGTGAAAAAAAATGAAAACAGAGAGCATGGCTAACAGCAGTGCAGTGCATTTTGGGAACTGGCTCAGTGGTGGGCGCCACTGTCATAAAAGCATACGATACAGGCTGTATCTGCAGCCTGGCTTGGCCCGACACTTTCCTTTGATGGATGGTCATTTTCATTGGCTTCTCATGCTTAATGAAGCTTGCAGTTCAGGTCTTAATTGAATGTTCTTCTGCAGTCTCAAGTTATTCACCTCCGTCCCTTACTCACCGCCTGTCTGCTAGCCCAAGTGCCCTGCTTCTATTCTCTGTACAGCATTCTCATTCGCTGTCCTGTTTGTGAGAACGATCCCTGATGAGTTATAATTGAAAAGAGCGGAGCACTAACATGCATATTTTCACTCACACTGTCTAAAGCTTTTATGAGGCTGCAGGAGCCAGCGCTACTGAGTGGGCAATGGTGATAAAGATGGATGTAGTAAAGCACATCAATTCTATTTTGTTTATTCTTAGCCCCTTACTCTCCGAGCCACCATTTCTATTCAGTCCTCCAAAGTGTACAGTACGTGCCTAAAAAAATGATTATCGTTAAGAAAAGTCGTCCTTTGGATAATAAATGGTGAATGTGCTGTTTCCATGGTGAGATCACCCTCTGTGTTTAAAACAATTATTTTAGCTGAAAGTTAAAAATAAATATGCTTTTGGTTTCTGAATACTTGTTAGATCCACCACAGATCTAAGAAATATATTTACAACACATTTAACCTTCCTGTTCTGGTTGAGGTCTTAGAGACCCTGAGGACATTTTAAAAGGCTAAAAAAATACCAGGTTAATACTTTGTGACTGCTATTTTTTGACCAGAAATTAATTCTCAAAACTTTTAGGCACCCTCCATAAAATATTACATGATTTATGTTTTAGATTTATGTTGAGTCTCTATATATTCATCATTAAACAATGCAATTAATTGAAATCTCTTGACTACGTTGACAAAGATCAATGTACAAACTATATGGATACACTTTTGCATTTTGTGGTATAACATGTAGCTTTAATAATATCTGTAATATCTCAAATGTGTTTTGTTAGGGCAGAGAAACACATTAAAGAATTTAAAGGGAAAATAAAAAGGTTATTTTGAAGTTACTCTGATGTACATTACATTTACATCATTGTGTACCCTGGGACTTTCAACAGAACATAAGGGTTAATGATACATCAAATGTGCAATAAATACTTGAATCACAAAGTGAGAGATTTGTATTAAACTATATGATTCAGCTGTCAGTTGACCACACTGTACATCGTGTTTTGTAGCAACCCAGAGTGAAACTACTAACAGTCAATTACACAAACATGTAAACGAGTAAAGAGAGTCAATGCTAAACTTTAGATGTGGGTTTACCTGGATTTAAGTGAATTAAGAGTAAAGATTTTCTCTAAAATAGCAACTCAACTCCTAATGAATGAGTTTGGCGCCTTCAAAACTTAGGTAATGATCTTACCTTACATTTTTGTAATCTAGGACACTTAGTGATCAAAGAGAAACATACTGTGCAAACAAATGACAAAACGAAATTACATAGGAAATTTGTTTTTGAAGTAGACAGGAAAAAATCTGCAGGAAGAGAATATCAAATCATAAGCATCTTTAATATTTCATCTTCATGATAAATTATAGATTATATTTCACAGTAATGGCACATAATATACAGTATAATATTGGTCTACTTAACACATAAGTAAATAATATCTACAACCGACATGCTTTTAATCTGATTTGTGTCCATTGTCCTCACAATGGAGTTACAAAAAAAAAGTAAGTTTAATTTATCCAGTCCTGACAATCACAACACAAGGATATATCAGCAGCTACTGACCTCACTCAGTCCTGTCTTCATTCTTCTCCTTCATGGACAGAAAGTCAAATCTGTTTACATTTACCACTTAATCTTTAGGATTAACATGAATTTGTGATTTGGCTCTGTTGTAGATTCTTCCAGACCGCCAAACTGCATTTTTCAGATATCGTAGCAGCTTAGGCTTTTAACAAAGCACACACACAACGCGTCTCATCTAATGTTGTTGCTGTATTTAAACAGCAACATATTATAATTAGCATTAAACATTAGGTACTAAAAAAAGAAGATCAGCCAACACAAAAACAACTGAGGAAATTAAACAGGTGGTCAGAACAATCTGAAAGCATGTGGTGCTGTGTTTAAGAGTTCTGGAAAACTGTTAATCCAATATATGTAGAAAACCGGTTTACGTTATGATATTATTTATATTAGATTTCATCCAAAACTTTTCACATCTAAAAGAGACAACATGCAAAATCTATTTTAAACCTGGACGAAAAAATAGGATTTTGACAACTTGTCAACAAATAAAGCATGTGATATAACATAAGGGAGAAATAGTCAAGATTCTGCACTATTTGTAAGAACCTAATTAAAAAAAGCGAATGGGTGAGCATGTTAACACCAGACACCTTGCTTTCAATTAGAGCACCCAAGACTCTCTCTGGAACATTATTCAAATCATGCTGGAATCACGTGGATCATCACATTTTGCAGACACGTGAAGTCTATGCCTTAACTTTGCACATGGTGTTTTTTATGTAATCTGTAGTACCCCAGTGCCTTCTCTAAATCAAACTAAAAAGACCTTGAAAGTGTAAACCATGAAAACATGGACAGATATTTTTCTGGTATAGTTGAAATGACACTATGGAATATTATATGTGTACTGCGCGCGTTTAAATATCTTTTACATAAAGCTGTGCGCTCTTAAAATCCAAATCCAATCCGTCCTTGATGAGCAGGGAGCGTCAGTAATATATGTTGCGCTGCAGGTGTGCACTGACGTTGACATTTTATATTGAAAAATAAAAAGTTATTGACACTGACAAAAGTTATTGTACAGTATACCACTGTGGTTTTCTGTGAGTGTGCGTTGTTTACGCTGTCCAAATTGCGGATAAGGGCCGCTTACACTCTGAGCGCTTGCAGCTTGCACCGATCGAGAGCTGATATGTGCAAAATTAAAATTAATGTATTCATTTGATGTCAAGCGCTCTAAATATTTCAGACACTGGAGGGCAGAGGGAAGACGATCTGAGCGGCACTGCAAGGGCGCTGTATTATTGATTGATCACACGCTCAACTCGTCACGGCCGCTGTTCAGGTGCGCATCTGCGCTTCAGGGTATTAGCATCCTCTTGCAGATGGAGCGATCAAGTGCCTGCTTTTGTGTTGGTGTGTACATGACGAAATTTCTTTACAAAGAAATGTTGAAATTGCAATGGAATAAAATTATGACCTTTGCTATATGAACTTTACATTATTGTCCGCCTAATAGGAACGCAGGGGCTTGTTGTCACAAATGCTAGCCTGTATGTCAGGAACGATAATGTTTCAAATCAAAAATCTAATTATATAAATAAACAAATTTAAACTTGTCCCATACAGGGACAACATACCCATGCTATAAAAATACAGTTGGACACTAATGGTAACACATTTTTAATTGTGTTTTAATGCCAAGACTTTAGTGTATGTGAAAATAAAAATTAAACAGAATAAATCTTCCAAAAGAATAATGTCATGTGCGGCAAGTGTGACAACTTACCCCGTTACTATTATAATAAAAACGATAACTGATTACAGATAATCAGCAGACTAATTGTTGGCAGTGTAATCATTCTCCTCCTGTGACTGTCTGTTGAAAGGACATTTACAGCTTCATAATGCAGCCCAAAAATGTAAAATCACAGATGCAGCACTTGGCAGCAGATGCGGTGAAGAGGCTGAAATATCACTGGAGTGACTCATCTAAAAAAGGCTGCCGTTAGACAGAGTCTTGTGTTCACTGCTGGTGTAACAATTAGCACCATACTCTGAATGATGTTGGGGATACTAAAACACGCTGAAGCATAATGAAGACTGCCTCGCTGGTAGTGTCAGGAAACCCTTTTAACATCTCAAATGATGTCTGAATATGATGCGTTTCATGGGATTCCCTTTAATCGCATTGCTCTGTGGTACACTTTTTCCTGTTTGCTCTCCCCTTCCTAATTTAGGCTTGTCAAAATTAAACTTCTATGGATTTTGGCAACTTTGTATTTCGCCATTGCTGTACAGGACAAGAATTCTGAACTGATGGATTAATTAAGCCTGGCCAAATATAAGAGGCACTTGCTGTACTCTAATTGCCGGGAATAACAAAGAAAAGCAGACATACAAATTTTTGTGTGGGGATAAGATAAATATATGGTTGTTATTATGGTTTTAGAACCTGTATTCATTTCAATGACAATTATTCTGGAGAATTATTAATATTTTCTTTAAATGTTCTAATATTATTCCAAAGGTTGTGTCCTAGTATTTATTTATGGCCTTTTCAGTGAGCTCTCAATATCAAATTAATGGCTTTCTGCAGTCATTTTTGTATTTTCTATAATTAAGACAACATGGCTCATTTTTGGCACTATATCTTTTGCCCATTTACTGTAATTGTGAGTTTTCCCACAGCAGCACAGTGGCAGAACATTTTAAATGGGTTTTCGTCTCTCCTGAACAAACAGAATGTGGATCTGTATTAATTTTTTTTTACTGTGGGAAAACGCTTAAGTGCGGAGCTGAAAGGCATTTAAAAGCTACATAATCGTATGCCATTCACCACATGGTGCATCTTGCGAATGTAATGAGCTCAGAGTCACACTTAAAAATGACAATGCAAGGTTACAAACATGGTTACACTGCAATGCAAGGTCACACATTGGTGAGATTCCTCGAGATGTACTCGAGTTAGCGTGTTTTTGCTTGACGGGGGCTTCATTGTGAGGTCTAGATGACCCGTAAAATACGATGCAGCACACTTCATCTCACCTTCTCACTGATGCACACCATGCTACAATTTTCTCCCTCACCCCCACCGTTTTCCGTGCACGTGAGCCCCTGTGCGCCGCTCCTGACAGATTTACATTGTCTGCAAAACTGACACCGTGAGAGTACAAGATAAGAGAAATGATGAAAATAAATTTTGCAATAGTGATGTGCAGTTTGATCGTTGTGGAGAACATGATTATGACAGAAAGACTGATAAGCGAACTCAAAAAAAAATGATTTCTTGTATATTTATTAATGTAATTAGATAGATTTGTGTTCTGTGAGTGTGTTTCCCGTTTGGCATAAACCCTCACCCGTCTTATTACAGTATAAATGCCTATAATTATGGCTTTCATTCAACAATTACATGAATAGGCAGAATCTGATTCACATAAGCCCTTAATATAATAAGACAAGGAATATTTTTTAACTTAAGCCTGCTCATTTAATGCTTTGACAGTCATACTGACCCTTAGCTCCCAATCAATAAAGAGTGATTAAGGAAGCAAACACACAAATACATAAACAAATAAATAAAACACCACAATTAAAGTGCATGGGTGTATGTAAAACCATTGAATTACACATGCCATTTATTTTTTTTTACGCCAAGTGACTTTTTGTGGTCAAAGATCAAATGTTCAATGTGTTGTCACAGTCGCATTTGAAGCAGCACTTTAACCCATTGTCATTTAAATAAGGCCAGAGGGAGAAATCTCTACAGCTGGTTACTAAATAGTTAAACTAATGGTCTAACTGGACTTCAGTGGTGTTTATTTGATTATTGGTTAAGTGTTTTTAATGACTGGTGCTGATATATAGAGAGTAGGGTAGCCGTTAGTACTAGTAGTTAATTTATTGCAGTAAATAATGAAAAGAAATAAAATGTATGCAAATATGCATAATAATAATAATAATAATAATACATTTTTCACAATGACTACTCCTATTAATCTTCTGATCATACACAGTTATCAGCTGATGTTGTTAATCTCACAATGGCAAAATATTATTTAATTTATTGGCCTGGCTGATACATACAGAAAGTGTAATTTTGATTTAAACGGGTTTGCATTACAATGGGACAGCATGTACTTACTATAAAAACCCCACAACATGAAACTTTCCTGAAACAGTCCTTTACATTAAATAAGTATAAATAAGTATTAAATTAAATAAGTATAAAAAGATGTCTTTCTCTATGGGAGAAATATTTTGTTTTCTTTAGTGTACCTCAGATGTGTAAGACCACAAATTCAGATGTGACATCAAAGTGTCTTGATCTAAAGATCCACACATCCTTTTTAGTTTTCCATTTTCAGAAATATCATTACAGACATATATTGTAGTTACATGAATGTAAGAGCGTTATTGAGGTGTTTACTTCCTGTTTTTAATGCATCTAAACACCTCGGCTGGTTACACACAGCTGATCTGAGACCCACACAGTCACTCCTTTGTATCTATTTTCTCAAAAAAGTCATTCACCGTGCAAAAACCTAAGCCGTTTATAAATTATTCAGTTGTACGCAACCGGGTTCAGAGGCACTGGAAAGTGCAAACAAATTTATTTTACCCTTAAAAAGGCAAGTGGCATGGAAACTTTGAAGTTAAATCTATGTTTACCTACAACTTCACAGCTGCTTTGCATTTCAGAAAGGCAGGCGGCAGGGCTCAACCTTTCTGCTGTCTTGACAATTTATAAAGAAAGGGAGTGAGGGCTAGCTTGTTACCCACTGCAAGGCTTCAAAATCTTACAGGAAGTCAAAATCTATGTTCTTTTTGAATATGACTATGGGCTTTTCCTGTTTTTGGATGCTTTTCCCCAGCATGGTGTACTGGTGGCTCTGTTAACCTTGCTAACTTTCTAACTAAAACTGCATGACTTCTATGGTCAACTAGCTTTACAGCAAACACCATGTTGGTTAACCAGCATTTTTAGCCATGTTCTGTGGCCATGTGTAACTTTTATTTGGTTAACAATTAACAAAAATTGATTGAACAGGTACATAATAGATCAGTGTTTTAATCTGCAAAAATTAAATTCAGTTAAGGTCTGCTTACCTTCTTTTTATAGCAGTTGTTCACAATTTAAACTCAGCCATTAAGAAATTAATTTTGCAGTAAGTTGCAATTTTATGGTTTAAACAGACATGGTGATAGAGAGGCGACAGGTATGGATTGCAGCTTTAATGTATTATTTTATAACAGAACTTTTCTGTTCTTACAACTGTATACATTAAGATACATTAAAGAAGGTATCACAGGGACCTTGATAACACTGCCTTCAAAGAGCGTCTAAATGACTTTTACCCCAAATCTTCCCTGCAACACTTCTTAAACACAGATAATATTCCCTATATATCTTTATAAGCCGAGTCTGCACGCGCATACACACACGCACAGAGAATCACACACACCTAGAAGTACTTACACAGCCCACAAAGTTTAAGGTATGATGAATGAATGCAAATTATGAATACAAATGGCTGTGCGCGAGTGAAAGTAGGGGTTCATAATTCACAATAACCAGCACGACTTAACTGATATCGGCTGAGCCAAACGCCTCACTAAATAATACCATCAGATTATTCCAAAGTGCTGATTCATTCAGACAGCCACCAGCCTCCAAGGCCGCTGCACAGCCGGTTTTACATACTTTCGCAGGTGCTTGGGGCAGAAGTGTCCATGATTATTGCCTCCTCCCCAGGGCCTCTGGGCACCCTTCCCATAATGCTTTGCTAATTTTCCTCTGCCCTCATCGGACCTCTGCGCGACGGTCGGGAACAAAAACAAGCGTCCGCGCTCGAGTCATGACACCGGCGTGTGATTTATGATTGTGTGATAAAACTGGAAGCATGATGAAGGGAGAGTGAAAACAAATGGTACAAAACGCTTGCGGGGAGCGAAGGCGGAAGCGAGCACAGATAACATAAGATTGAAGATTGAAGAATGATCCTGAAATTCAGGGCTCTTATGAGGGGCATCCATCACCACAGACAGTCATACAAATAGCATCTCCCATATTCAATTATTTCCCCTCGCAGCACTGGCTACATGATCGTCCGCAGCTACAGTGCAATGAACACTTGCGCAGAACATTTCTGACATGTTAAGGGGCACTTCTTTTGACAGCTGAGTGTTTTAGGAATTTTGGAACACACTGTAACTTTGCAGTTGTTACACGGGGTAAAACAAAGTGCGACTGGCACCTGTCTATTACAGATTGTAAAAGGGCCATAATGGCACATCAATGGGATGGCAAGTGAAGTCTGATGGAGTGGATGCTAATCAGAGAGAACAAGCGGCACGGGGCATTCAACAATGAAGCGTCCCAGTGCAGTTTGGAAACACATATACAGCTGCCGTATTTTGAGGGTCGGCAAACTTTGCACGACTTCCTTGATGGGTCTGGAAAATAAAGGGTAGTGTGTTATGCAAGATGGAAGGATGGAAAGAAACAGAGCAAGGACGGTTTCATTGCAGGGTGTAAAATCTAAAGGAGGATAACTAACTGAATAAGAATATAGAATGCAATGAGCAGAGCCAAGAAAATGCCAATATAGCAGGCAGAGATATTCAGATGCCTTGTTTGGAACGTGGGCAACATGTCTCTTGGAAAGCTGCTTGGCGTGGTACATAAATAAATGTGAGAATAAACTGTGCTATTAAAAAGTGTTATCCTGATAGCCACACCATACATTAAGCAGAAGACACCCTTATGCCATGTGGAAAAAACCCTGATGCCATGCTAATGATCATGTTTTTTGGTAGCAGCTACAGTTTGTTTCCAAGAAGTAGCTTAAAGGCTTTTTTGAAGCTTTTCTGTTGCATTTATGAGCAAAATAAATAAAGAATAATTTTGCGTATTAGCTCATTTACAATAATTATGGTATGTGATAAAGGCAAAAGTTCTTATAACAATTAAACACTGTCAAATGACGTGATAGTAATATGCTTCATTTAATATTTAAAAGTATTAATATAAAATGGTTTAGTGTAACAAAAAAGATTACTTTTCGTATGATGTATACTGTGTATTTTTATGCTGGAGTACCATATCATTAGCATACTAGCATGTCGAACCCGGAAGAAATCGGTTGTGAAACATGCGGTGTGCTGTTTGTTGATTTACTTTCTACGTAAAGCATTGCAAACCAGTTACTGATGAGGTTTCATTAAGACTTAATTGCTGGCTTAGAAAGAAGTTGCTTATGCAGGCATTAGGCCGGGGGCTAATATGAGTTTAAAAAGTTAAGAGAACAATAAACTCACTGCGTGCTGTCAATAACAAATTCTGTTATGTTTTGAAGTGGCAGTAGCTAAGCAACATCCTGATGATCATTTCAGCATGTTTCACACTCGTCCTCATCTCCCTATTGGCCAACAGGTAATTCAGTTGATACATTAGAACTTTTTAAACTGTGGTGAATTGCAGGTAATGGTAATAGGCATAGCAATTTTCAATTCTCTTTTTCTTTGTCTGTCATCTCTCCACAATTCTCCCTCTCTGAACTATATCTAAATAGCACCATCTCAGGGCCCCGAAGCCTTTTCAGATTTTTCAACATTACAGAAAATCTCATCCTTTCCTGCCAAATAAATAATTTAAGACATAGAAATTTCAACAAGGACGATTGTCCAGCCCAAAATTATGCCAATATGATGAAATAATGGTTTTTCTGATAGCACTAGATGAAAAATCTAATTGCCCAAGAACGAGGAACCTGTGTATCCTAGCAACAGCACACAATCTGGTTTTAAGGCACGCTGTTCATGTAAATGCTCTGGAGGGCTGGTCACGAAGCAAGATTTCTTGAGAGTGAACTTGAAAGTGAACAGCCATGTCTCAACAAGTATGCGGCGCCACACTTGTAGGAAAAAAGTTAAAGAATAATAATTGTTATAATAATCATGGATAATCAACCGAAGGTCCAAACAAAACTCTGCACACTACGAATGTATTTGGAATAACATCAACTATGGCATTTGAATTTGACTTTTTTTTTGTAACTTGTTGACTGTTCTGCTAAATTCTGTGCCACAGCAAAATAACTCAAACATAACAAACAACACCTACAAAATAGTCACCAAAATAAATCTCAAAGCACTATTCTCTTTTATTTCTTATGTCTTTTACCTTAAAAACATTATTCATACACAACCTATTTAAACCCTGTAATACAGATAATCATTTTTAAAGGGACATTATACAGTCACACACTTATCAAAATAAGACCTGTGCTTCAACCCTCAATTTTCTCTCATGAATGCATTTATAGGAGCACTGTAGTAAAGTGAAGATCAACAGGTTAAAGCATGAGAATGCAATGCTCCAGTGAGTATGTGCCTCAAACACAGGGAGGGCAAACAGAGAACTGTTGGCTGGCAGTGATCCGGGGTCAGAGGGGCTGGTATGACGAGATCAGTGCCTATAGGGAAAGAGACGCTATGTTGAGGACACCTCCCACTGCTCTGCCATTCAACCGTTGCACACTGCCATAGTCAAGGCTGGATCCCATCCATACTCTCTGGCTTTGAGGTATCTGTAACACAACTATACAAACACTCATTATGCAGTTAATTAAAAAATAAATCACATGAGATAGGATGATTGCAAAAGAGTAATAAAGAAAGTGAGATAAACAGAAAGAATAATGAGAAACATGATTAACTTTGCCAGAACCTGAATCTGAACCTGTGGCCATTCTCTTTGCATCCTTATGGTAGATATGACACTTGGCATTGTCAGGAGGGCCAGCTGCATTTCTCACGCTCACAGTTACACTGCCAGGCCAGTTCTGTGCCATGTGGGCACCATCTGCACTCCTGTCTAGCTACAAGAAGTGTGTATATACAAAATTTAAAAAAAATGGTTGCTTTGAGTAGTTTTACTTAAGTCAAAAAATGTATTAAATAATATTTATAAAATTATGTATCAGGTACAAAAAGATTATTTTAGGGCAGTTTACAGTGTACTTTAAATGCACTATAGGTTTTGCATAAAACTGTCTGCCAAATGCAGAAAATGTACAGCCTTTAATCAATAGCATGCATATTAAATCAATCAATAAAACTGCATATATATTGTGCATATATATCATATATATATATGTGTGTGTGTGTGTGTGTGTGTGTGTTTGTATATAATATGCTATAGCATCTTTAGTATATAAATATGCATGCACTTTTTGTCCTGTTCGATGCAGAAGCATAAACAACAGCAAAAATGGCAAAGAGTGAGAAAAGACAACAAAAACAACAACAAAAAAGATTACAAATTGATTGTATTTAGACCAAACTACCATTACAAACGGATTCCATCACCAAGAGGAAATGGATATATTGATTTGGGCCAATGTGCTTGTCTTTATGTTTTTCATTTTCAAAATAATGAGTGACTTTTTGGGTCGAAGGGATTTCTTTCATGCCCTGAGGAGCGAGTTGACTGAGCACCATCCATAGCCATCTCCACAAACAAAAACAACACTTTCCCTCTCAGCTAATGTAAGCCATTCATCAGTGCCATGCATTGTGTCACTATCAAAGACTCCCAAACCGATAAGATGGCGTTCCTTTGATTGCTATCACTGTGGCACTGTTACCAGTGTTTTTATAATTGCTATCCTGGAATAAAGTACCGGGGCTCGGTAGACCCATATAAGCAGCAGAACTGTTTATGTCCGTTGAATGAAAACTACTTGTACTGAAAAACGTGCCATTTTGCAATATATAAAACTCACAGCTGCACAGTCCAATAAGCTGGTATGAAGGTTGATATGACTGGTGGTATGAATTCACTTTTTTCAAGTTTTTCTCAGCACACACCTGCTTCTCCACTTCCTGTTTGGGTTGAACAGGGTTGAACAACAGAGCCCTGGGACATTTGTGTTTCTATCTTTGAAGTTACTCTGGCTGAGAAAAAACGCTTAAACCTTGGATGCTTTTTTTTTGGTTGTGTTTTTGAGTGTTCTGTGGTTCACCACCAGGCGGTCGGATGCTCTGTGCCTTAAATAGAGATGGTTTATGTGAGCTTTTTTCTAAGGGTGCCTTGCTGTGGTGGTCTGTGAGATGGGAGGGGAAAGTGGAGGAAAGTATTTTTCTGAGGGACCCTCAGGGATGTCTGCTTTCATTGTGGTCTGTTCAGGGAGGAGGATTTGTTTAAAGAACTGCTCAGCACACTTCTGCCAGTGTCTTCCCGGCCTGTGATCTCTTTGGATTGTGAGCTTCATGACCATAGCAACCTCCATCATCAGGAAAACATGAACTTGTGGCAGTGACATCCTGACCCTGCAGAGGAGGATGTGTCATGTTATACTGAATCTTTAACGAGGCCTTGTCCAGATGCCTCGTACTCCAGAATAAGGAGGAATCGTGCATTATTTCAAACTGCGGGTAAATAGTGATTGCGGCTGGGATAAGATTCAGTATAACATTGTGAAAGTGTGATAATAGTGAAAATAGGAAGTAGATGCACAGAAAGACTAAAATTAAAAGCATTATAGTTTTATGAAGAAAAGTAAACAAGCTCTCGCACTCCATTAACCAGCAAACGCTTTGTTTGCTTTGCATTATGTTGCTGTAAGTGGGACATATGTTGTCTCTTGGTATAAATATTTCATAAGAAATAGAAGTTTCCACAGACCACTGGAGACAGATGACAGATTCATTAGTATAAGCTGCAATTGCCAGATTTTGCATTTACAGTTATATATACAGTATTGAAGCACAGTCCAACAATCTTTGTATTTGTAAATTGTCCCTGTCAGAAATCTTCCATATCACGTAGTAAAAATTTACATGGTGAATTATTTGTCCTTTTTTTAATAGGTATTCAAATAAATTCACAAAAGTTGTTGTTAACTTCTACTTTTGGTACTTCAATGAACAAAGTTACAGGATTTGGTAAGTTTATATTTTTTCAAAATGTGTAATTATTATTTCATAGAGACATAGTTATGGTATGGTATTCAATTATAGTGTCAAGATGTACAGTATGCAAAGGCTGTCATCATATTCTGTGGTACAGTAAAAGAATTTCACCTCAATTTCACAGTCATCATCATAAATAGAAACAAAATGCTGCTCAAAATAACAGCTACTCAAATGAATACAGTTTATGTATGTTATCTGATCGCGTGAAATGCAAACGAAATAAATAGATTTCTAAGGGAGATAGATAGATTGTCTAAGGGTTTTTCAATTCATATTTTGTAAAGCCAGATGCTTGTATTATTCGCATACCTGCCTTGTTGTGTGTGTGTGTGTGTGAGAGAGAGAGAGAGAGAGAGAGAGAGAGAGAGTAAGAGAGAGATGTTGTCCGCTCGTGCTGCAGTCAAGCTGCTCATTTCATTTGGGGAAGTCTTGGAAAAGTGAGCCGAGGGGTTTTCGGCAGTGGAGATCCCTGAACGATTGAACGAATATTTTTACGGCTGGAAATTATTCAGACAGTGATGAAGGCTATAAACTTTCGAGAGTGGGCGGCGAAAACGTGTGCATCCTAGCGGTCTCCTCGCAGTTACAGCGCTGTGAGTCATTGGGAGAAAGACAGAAACGTGGATGTTTACTGTTTATTAATTGAAAATAAAACTTAAATCCGCGCTTGTGGGAGTGCATAGGCGTCCGCTTCCTTTTTAGTTTATATTTAATGTCCGGACTCCAGCCGTCTGCATTGTTTAGGTGAGCTGTGGAGAGATACGATACAGTTCTCATTATCAGCTTCTTATTTTTGGTGAGAAAGCGTCTGTTAGAATCGGCTCACCCCGCGGCTCGCTTGAGATGGTTCAGTCCAGCTGCGAGAGTCCAGTCTCGATGCACTGGGATTTTTCTCAGCGCCGACACCAAGTGAATCTTCCTTTTAAAACCATCTGATAATCG
>JAZGTJ010006916.1:0-23931 GCA_036877575.1 Botia almorhae
TCTCGCTGTGTGTGTCTCTCTCTCTCGCTGTGTGTGTCTTTCTCTCTCGCTGTGTCTCTCTCTCTCTCTCGCTTGCTGTGTCTCTGTGTGTGTCTCTGTGTGTGTCTCTGTGTGTCTCTCTATCTCTGTGTCTCTCTCTGTCTCTGTGTCTCTCTCTGTCTCACTGTGTCTCTCTCTGTCTCGCTGTGTCTCTCTCTGTCTCGCTGTCTCTGTCTCGCTGTCTCTGTCTCGCTGTCTCTGTCTCGCTGTCTCTCTCTCGCTGTCTCTCTCTCTCTCTCTCGCTGTGTCTCTCTCTCTCGCTGTGTCTCTCTCTCTCGCTGTGTCTCTCTCTCTCGCTGTGTCTCTCTCTCTCTCTCGCTGTGTGTCTCTCTCTCGCGCTTGCTGTGTCTCTCGCGCTTGCTGTGTCTCTCGCGCTTGCTGTGTCTCTCGCGCTTGCTGTGTCTCTCGCGCTTGCTGTGTCTCTGTGTGTCTCTCTGTCTCTGTGTGTCTCTCTGTCTCTGTGTGTCTCTCTGTCTCTGTGTGTCTCTCTGTCTCTGTGTGTCTCTCTGTCTCTGTGTGTCTCTCTCTCTCTGTGTCTCTCTCTCTGTGTCTCTCTCTCTGTGTCTGTCTCTGTGTCTCTCTGTGTGTCTGTCTCTCTCTCTCTCTGTGTGTCTCTCTCTCTGTGTCGCTCTCGCTCTCTCTCTGTGTCGCTCTCGCTCTCTCTCTGTGTCGCTCTCGCTCTTTGTGTGTCTCTCTCTCTCTCTCTCGTGTAATCTTTTCACCTTTATCATGTCAGACGCCCACAATCAGTTTGATGTGGGCCACGCAATACCAGACTAAAAACAAAAGAACTGTTTTTTCATAGGCTGCAGAAAAAATACAGAATGCAGAATATTCTTTCTTAGTCGTGCAGGCAGGGTTTGAGGCTGAAAGCTGTAAAGGCTTTACACAAGCATTTTACTAGAGTATTTAATGTGCTTAGCTTTGGTATGAATTATGGCAAATTTTATGTCTTTAAACTACATAACAAATTTAGAGCTCTTGCCTGATTTAATTTAGTCCTCTAATAATTTTCATATGCCTTAAAACTGTCTGCCAGTGCTGTGCTCTGCTCAAAACCTTACCAGCAGTCATTTGTTCATATGATTGTGGTCTTGTATAGCCAGACTTTTGACTTAAAGTTTAGTCCAGTTTGAGATTATTCTGTCCAAGAACTGCCTGCTTAGACAGTACTGTCTGCCTGACTGACTTGAAAAGTGACTATTCAAAAGTTTATACCCAGCTAACATGGAACATTCTCAGAACATTGGCAAATTTAAATTTTAAAAACATTCTTATAACCAAACGGTAACATTAATACAATGTATAAAAAACTGGCCATTTTGAACGATTTTTTCCCCAATGGAAATTTTAGAGAAACATTTTTGCAACCTAAAATTGTTAGCTGGGTATTTTTAATTGCCATTTAGGGGTTTGTTTATATGAAAAGGCACATTAATAGACCAGCGTGGGAAAAAACAATTGCAGTGTTTTTTTTCCATAGACTACAATATGAAAATGCTTACCATGCTTCACAGTAATCTTATTTAACAAACAAATCACATGAGGCTAATTAGCATATGTACTGTTATACACTGTCCGATTGTCAACAAGCAATATACCCTACAGTCTAGCAAAAGGTCAATGACAATAGGGGTTTCTGTGATGATAAACAGGATAGCTAATTTAACATGTTCTTTGTAATCTGTATTCATAAAGGTTTCATACCTTGTTACATCATACTATTTTAAACAAAATAGTCTTGTTTAATGACCTTGATAAGGTGACCTCAATTTTTGACATCACACACACTGAAATAATCAAATTTTCCTTTCATCTTAAATACATGTGCTACACACCTTAATCTTTTCTCTAAAACATGTCTTTGACTGACTTAAATGTTAATTTTGAATTGATCTTGTCAGCTATTAAAGGTCAAAATATTATTATTTTTTCAATTAAAATAAAACTTACCATGACACGATTTTTGTCACATGAAAACAAAATGGCTTCCTCTAGGTTGGTTAGATCCAAGGCCTCAAGGTTTACTTGGTTATGAAGATTCAGTCAGTGCCTCTGCTGGTAGATGTTGTAACTGCACCATCTGGCTGAAAGCTCAGGATTGTTTGAACATTTGTGGCGTTTGTGCTGGAGCAGTATCAGACCTGAACTCTACTACTGACTCTCCTGTAAAAGCATCTTGCTCTATATTTCTTCATTTTGGCCATTCAAATATAGCCTAGTATTCTGACAAATGAATCATTTTTACAATCAATTTCCATCTAATGTTTATATTGTTTATTTCTATTGGGATCGCAGGAGTGCTGAAGCCCATCACAGCTATCTAGGGCAGAAACCCTGGACAGGTGGTCCTTTAAAGGTTCTCTTAATGAACTATCAAAAACATTCTTACAATAACATTAAAGAACAATATTTTATGATATATATTATATATATTATATTTATGTCAGTTTTAAGTTGTTAGTGGGACTAATTAAAACCATTATAACGTAATAACGTTATCAACATGTATGTAACTTGTTTTGTAAATACAACCAAAAATTATTAGCTGGGAACCAGGGACCAGAGTTACCACTGAGTCACTTTACACCCTGCAATCAACATGTTAATC
This sequence comes from Botia almorhae, assembly GCA_036877575.1. Classification (NCBI taxonomy): domain Eukaryota; kingdom Metazoa; phylum Chordata; class Actinopteri; order Cypriniformes; family Botiidae; genus Botia; species Botia almorhae. Next base: position 2,651 of record JAZGTJ010006916.1, read on the forward strand.
TGCAATATTTCATTATGTCATAGTAGTCATTTTGACTACTGTTTTGCAAAGGTATTAAAAGTATGAAATGTGCTTAAATTTCAGTCTTTCAATTAATTACTCTGAAGAGTCACTAGTGACTCTCCTGAGCTGTGACTTGAAAGACTAAAATGTAAAGCACATTTCATACTTTTTGTTCACATTTTTCTGGTGTCATCAGCTAATCAACGTTGTTCCCTGTGTCTTAACAATGATTAGTCACATGACATTCATGACACAGCTGATTGGGTTAAACAAATGTAATAATTTGAAGTGGTCTTGGGTCCCTGCATCAGCCAGGCAACTGTAATTGAGGTAAATGTAAAATACTAATAGATAGCTTCATTTAGCTTTTAATAACCACACTGACTTTAAGTTGCAGACAAAAGTTTTTTCAAGTGTGAATAATGATTCTTGTAGTTTAACTGTGACGATCTGGGGTTTGAGTAAAAAACAAAAACATGAAACCTATCAATATGTGTACATCTGATGCACTGTAAGCTGCTTTGGATAAAAGCTTCTGCTAAGTGTATAAATATAAAACAACCTTGTGTGATTTTGTCAAACAATTGAAGTTAATCATGAATTTCAGACTTTTTGTATAAACCCCAAAAGGTAAAAAATAACAGTAATAAATGATTATACTAAAGTACAAGTGCATTCAAGTCATCACCTGTGTTTTAATGAATTTTTCATGTATTTTGCTTAAAGGATCCAGACAAAACACAATAAGTATCATGTCACTGGACCCAACAGCCAATAACACCATAATCTGACTGTAGACCTTGTGTAAACCTTTTATGTCGTATCCTATTATAAAGGTGATAATCATGGTGAGTGCCTGGTGCCAGTCGCGTTATCCACCCCGCGTGACGTGCAAATACGCTTTAGTCACATACACATCACAGAGCATTACCAACTGTCTCTATAACTACCACCCACAAACTCATGAGAAAAACAACAGCGCTGGAGCGGCCGCAGTCTGCAGCGGCCCACACAAACATGATGCAGAGAGGAAAAAAACTCAGAAGAATGTGAAGGTGTTGGTGCTTGACGCCACTCTAAGCCAACGTGGCTCTGATGAGCGCACAACTCTCACAGGCCTGATGTCTGGGCTTGGCTCGTCACGATCATGAGAAACTCCCATCATGCCTTTAGGGTCTTCTTTGCGAGGCAACAGGTAGGCTTGTTGACACATGCCAAATCCCTCTCTTTTCTTCTGTTTCTTCTCTCTCAGCTCAAAGTTCTCGCAAACGCCACGTAACGCCCTGTCTAAACCGCAGACATCTAAAAAACCACTAGAGCAAAGCTGGGACTTGTTCGATTGCATGGGCTCACACCCTGATCTGTCCCCCTTCACCCCCTCCCCATCCTCAACAAACACACACACACACATACACTTCTAACCTGAAATGGCATCAGCAGTGCCACCTGTCTATCATGGCACCCTCCCCGAGGGCCGATCCGGCCCGAACCGCTGCCATGCGCTGCAGAGGAGATACGCTGATGGATGGAGGATTCCAGAGGCAGGTGAAAGATGCGCTGCCTTTGATCATTTTCAAGTGCAGAGCGAGCAGGAAGACGAAGAGAAACAAAGTGACAACATGCACCTCAAAGGTCAGACGCTTTGTCGTCATATCAAACACTTGAAGAGCGATGAGCTGTGGCCAAAATGGTGTTTTGTGCTTTTGGTTGTTGTTGCATGACATGGTGAATTCCAGCAGGCCAAAACCTTTGAGGTAGAACAGGCCAAAATCAGCATTTTAAGGGGGGTATACAAATTATGTACAAATTATGCTAACTTACTTTCTTTCCATTAAAAAAACATGGCTCCTCTGGCACCCATTGAAAAGGGAAATATAAAAATAATAAACATTTGTTATGTCACTATGGCAACTATATCTGTGAAGAAAGAAGAGTAAACCCAGTAGGAGTGATGAAAACGTAAGTATTTCAAAAGAGCCAAAACGGCAAACAGCAAGAGTCAGTGTGCCAACACTTGAGTGAGTACAGTAGATCACATCTCACAGGAACTGACTGTCAAAACATCCATCAACATCAACACATTCCTCAAAACCACTGTCTAAAAGAAAGAGACCTGAATCACCATTAATCCTCTGACAGACATCCAGTACAGTCTCACTGTATATCCGAGTCAGCTAGTGCAGGAAACATCATGCAAACAACTAATATTGAAACTTTATCTGTGTGTGACCATACACTCACACAAAAGGACATCCCAACAATTTTAGGTTGTAACATTGTTCCCCTAACGTTTCCAATAAGTAACAAAAATGTTCTAGGACTGTTCAAACATATTAAGATTATTGCTTGGTTATAAAAACATTATTCAAAATTTGTTTAGATTCTGTAATGTTTTTAAATGTTGAAAATGTTCCACTAACATTACGACAACAATGTTTTTGATAACTATAAGAGAACTTTTAGAAAACATTAGCCAGAATATTCCCTGTTTTACTGTGACATTTTGGGACATTTTACTAGTGAAACTGAGGTCTTCTCAAATCCCTGCAGACTACAGGCTGAAATGAAGATGTCTGTCTCCTAGGCACCAGTTGGTCCAGTGTAGGCAGCATTGCATCACACAATGTACTCATAAACAAGGCAGTCTTGAATTTCCTGTTGCTTTGCACGCCATCTTCCTGGTTGCTCTAGACAGGTTTGGCTGCGATGACACAGTCAAGGTGGAGTGCTGCTGAAACAGGGACGCTGGGCACATGGCCAGCAGAGAGAAGGAGGTACAGACACACCCTGATTTTAGACACCGCAAACCCTAGTCCCCTAAAAAAACATCAAACATATCAGCCCTCCCCACAGCCCCCAGAACCATCTTACAAGACCAAGACCACATCCCGAAGCCCAAAGATGAACACATTTCCCTCATCGCTTTGTGAAATATCCATGAGACTTCCTAAATCACTGAATACAAAGAAAAGCATAGACATTTTAATATTATAGAAAAGATACACTAAAACGTATTCGGTTTTATTTAGTAAAAATTTTACTTTGTTACTATTCACATATTTAATCCGTTGATGGGATTGTTTGATTTTAGATGTGCTGATCACATCAGTTTCATAAGCTAACTACAGGTGCACCCTGTTTTACAAGTATATTTTGTTGCTGGAAATATGCTTGTAAAGCAGATTCTTGTAAAACAAGTCCTTAATCTGTAAGTTATGTGTTCCTTAAATAGTCATAAAACAAAGCCAGGCAAAGTATTATTTTCTATTAATAAACAGCTGAATAAATCACACAAAATAAATGTAAGGTTTTGTCACATCATCTTTACATTCACTGATGTCCACTAGAACTGAAAAAAGCACATCATTCACTCATACACTCACAATAAAAATTGGTGAATTGGTGAACGGTTGGTAAATTTGCTCTTGAAAGAAAACAAAATCTCTTTTTAAATTTTGAGCCAAGAAGCAACTACCTAAAAACCACCCAAAACTCTCAGAGGAATGCCTCAGCAACCACTAGACACCCCAGAAACTATACAGAAATGTGCTGACGACCACCCAGAACAGCTTAGCAATACAGCATTGCTTACAATTCTTTAGAAAGGGTTCAAATGTAGTCACGCCATACATTTATAATGTTGAGCTTTAAAAATGTGCCCTAAAAATTATCTTTTTTTTTGTCAATAAATATGTTTAAAATATTAGAGTGTAGCAAGTATGGGAGCAGGTTTCTTGAGAGCTGTTTGCTAATGTCCCCACACTGTCCCCTCTATAGTGCTGCACCCCTGCCCTCGAACTCTCGGCCCCACCCTCTTTAGAGTGTGGATCCACAGTCTGTAATTGTGGAGAGGCCACAGCACACAGCCAGGGTTATAAATACACAATTCTCCTGTTCCTGTCAAAATAAAGGACCTTATGAAAAAAGAAACAAGGAGTCTTTTTTGTGGCATCCGCCTGCCAGTTCGAGGGTTTATTTTTGAGCACTGTTTACCTACACCATCCTAAAAATGCTTTCCTTTAAAATGGAGGCACTCAGTTGCTAAGAGACTTCTCCATACAAAGAAATTCAACAAAGAAATGTGCTCCGGGAGACTTTCAGCATAGAGGTTCATTTGTGGAGTGTATTGGGATCAGTCTCAAGAAAATATGTAATTTAAAAGATTTAATTGTAAGATATGTCTGTAAGATATTTGAAAATATGTCTGTAAGATTTTTTGTAATTCCCATTATATTTTGCGTTTACTGTAAAACAGTCATTTAAAAAACAAATCTGCTTAAAGGCAGTACAACAAATGCTGTGTATAAATAAGGTGTAAATAATTTGTTTTTTTTACATAACAATAATGATAATTCATTTTTGCTTTATAATAATGATAACTGAGTGTGACAATCTTAATTGTCAAAAAAGTCACAATGAAGTCCTAAAAATACACACAAAAAATGTAAAATACACTTTATACTCTGTGTGTGTGTACATATATTTATTTATATAGATATAAAAAATATAAATTTCTTATTTTTTTCTTTTGAAGTTTTATAAGATTCATAAATTGTCCATGGTTTAGTTTTAAAAGGACAGACATTGTTGTTAGAAAGTATCACACTGCGTTTTATTGATCCCTCTGTAAACATGTCCAACAACATAAGTAGCTAAATGTTCTGGCAGGTGAAGACATTTTTCACCATCAGTTCTCTGCACTGTTTAATTTATTTTAATGAGCTGATGAAAACAAACACACAACGTGTGACATTTTAAAGCACATTTAAAAGTTTACTCATGCACAGCAGATTATCCATCGTGGCAGTAGATAAGGTGGTCTGCATGCTTATTTGACTCAATGCAATGCAGTTTCACCCTGTGATTTTTCAACAATGCATCTGTTGTCAAACACAGTTGTTCCTCCACGCAGGCGGTAAGGAATCTATTTACCAACATCCATGTGACCCCAGTCTTCTTCTATATCAAGATGTGACGAAAGAAGAGAAAATGAGCTCACCAGTGGAGACTGAATCCTTTCAGGTTCTTAATACGTATTGTGTGAAAAGGGCTACAAATAAAAACAGTATTTATTTGCACATTTCACAAATACAGTATGCTTTGGTGTACTGTGGCTTTTTTGATTTAGTCAATGTTGACAATATTTATCGAGTTTAAAGTCTTTTACCCAAGATATTGTAAGATAACAGGGTTGTAGTAACAGGGTTGCAAAAAATAACTATATAATTATATATAAAATAATTTTTATATAAAATATTATTTATGTAATGTTTTGTGTGACATCCTGAGGGTGACAATCACCATTTGTGGAAAGTTGACCATCTACTTTTATTGAACAACACCTAATTTTTTGGAACATTTTTAGCCCGGGTTTCTAAAGAGTATGGCATAACAGCCCATAAATCCTCCAATGAAGTTCATTACTGAAGAACTGTGTGGTTGCTATGGCCACAACACAAGATTTTACTGAATTGACTTTACTGAATTGACTTGATTTTACTGAATTGACTTGACTTGTCGTACTGTCATAACACACATGAATGTGTGGATATTTTCTGCATTACTCTGGGTCCAATTTACTGATGTCTTCTTCATTTAATAATTTTAATTTTTTAATTTTCATTGACAAAAATGATCGCAATGTTTTAAAATCTGAACTAACGATGCTGAGAATGTCTAAAGAAATGTATACTGTATTTATTGCTAAAAACAAAGCATCACTATTTTGTTGCTTGAGAGCTTTATCAGTTTAATTCCCACACACAGTATGATTGAAGGTAACATTTTTGCCTGTCTGATTTTAAAATGGGCTAAACCATTCTATAGACTTAGTAAAGGAGAGACTTGTTTAGGGACCACCCTGAAAACACCCAGGTAACCACTCACAACACCCTAACACTATGAGTCTAGCACAGAAAAGCACCCCCGCACATTTTCTTCAGCAAATGTAAGTTTTATTTATGTTTTCCATGTAGGTTGTTGTGTAATTATGTTCCTTATCGCTTAGAAATTCAAGTAAAGTTTACCCTACTACAAAACAGGTAGGTTCACCCTGGTAAACCATAAGCTGTTCAAAACTAACCAGCTCTAACCAGCTCAGAGCTTTGAGATATCCAGAAAATTATCTTATCACAAATGTGTGGTACACATGGACACAGATTGTGTAAGTGAAAAATCCTCACTCAGGTTCACAAATGAACTTAATATGTCCTAAATAAATAGGGTAATTAGAAATCAAATATATAAGCAGCTATCATTTTAAATATGTATTTTTCTATATCACGTCAGATATCTGCATGTGCAGTAATGTATTTTTTCAACAGACCCACGCTTGAAGAACAGGATGGAAAATGTGTAGTGTGTTTAGGTATTGTGTTAAGGAGATGGTGTTGATAACAACGTTTCAGTTGTGCACGCACAGATCACTGTTGACGGGACGTCTGCTTTGATCTCGCTGTTGGCGTGTAGAATAAGACCACGCCTGTGAAATTCATGGGCCACACACCAGCTGTATGTGTTTGACAGCACGCACACACACACAGAAACACATGCAAACATGCACAAACACTCACGCAGACACACACAAAAGACACAAACAGACATACACACACATACAAACACACACACAGTGGCAGAGCCTGTACAGTTGCACCACAGGATAGTTTTCTAAATATTTTAATAATTACTTTAATTAGCCTAATCAAATCTTGACATTCATGCTTATCCTCATACATATGACTTATAGGTCAAATCTTGACAAAGGATCACGCACAAGAAGTGTAATATCACTGGCAGAGGAGCCTCGACTCTTCATCTTCAAACACCTGCTCCATTCTGCTGTGAAATGCCAACTTCTCACAATCCAGTCAATTCATTCAATTAAACTGCACCCATTTTTTCCTGGTAACACCTTGTTTCACTCTAAAATGTCACATTACAAAAGCAACAGGGGTTGCGAATCCGGTTTATTGTTACTTTTATAAGAATCAATTTGAACTGTCCCAGGAAAGACGCAATGCAATTCAGACTAGATCTAAATTCCAAGTAGAGAACAGTACAGTGCATACAAAAACAGCCATCTTTACAAACAGCCAAACCAAACAATAAACGCACACACACACAATTAAAAAACATTCACACCTAGATGCCAAAGCACACACATAAATGTGCATACAAAACACAAATGTTACACACACACAGAGCAGAGTTTTCTGTGTGGTACAGCTGTAAAGGGCTGTGGGATGAGAGAGGAAAGGAAGGAGGAGGGTTATGTGCGGAATGCTCAAACCCGGGCTGGTGTTGCGACAAGTCCCAGACTCTGTGCCGTCACCGCTGGGGTCTGTGGCCAGACCTCCCCGTGCCAGACCCACTGGCTCCAGAGACCGCCCAGGCCAGTTCAGCTGAGGCACAGGGCCCATAATTACACAGCTGTACAGCCCCCACTCTCTCTCCCTCTCTCTCTCGACAATCTCTGCAGCAGCCTTTATGAGCAGCCTCCATAGGCAACATTTTAATTCATCATACATGGCTGTTGTCAAAGTTTGGCTTTGAACGATCTTTTTTAAGCTAAATGTACATTTAAAGAGTTGTCCAATGGTTAAATGGATGAATAGCTATGTATCCAATCATTTTTAACAAAAATCCATTAGACTTAAAATGTGACAATTATTATGCTTGTAATGTTACAACCGCAATTAAATGCTATTGGAAACAAAAAAAAAGATTTAACTTGGTAGACCAAAGATCACAAACATTACAGTCTGCTAGTCTGGCTGGTTAGAACAGCATTATTTCCATGAAAAAAATATATTTTCTGGTTTGTCTCATTATCACAGTCCAACTGGTGAGGACACTGTATTATAGTATACGGCTGTTAGCTTAGCAACATGATCATACCAAACTCTGCTGAAAACAACAGTAAGTCCAGTCTTTCATACCAAACACTATTGTGGTGTGCAGAGTAGCATTGTAGCATTGTGGCATTGTAAAGCGTTCCAAATCAATCTCGAGGTTCCAACTAAGTTATGGTGCTGCCTTAGGCAGATGCTTATGTAGGCAGTAGACAGCAAGGCAACTCACTAGGTTTTCAAACACAGCCAAACACAAACAGTGCTCATTATTAATGTCACTTACTGCTGTTTTATAGAAGCACAGCACAGTGTGAGGTGGAAAAGAGAAAAAACTCCCAACTCTTTATGGGAACCTATTTGCCAAAACATCACTTCAACTGCACAAATGATCTCAAATCAACTCCCTTCACATCCCTTGTCTGTGTTTTTGTCATGTTATTGATAGTAAAGAGAGAGGACAGAAAATAATCAGAGGGCAGCATAACAAGATCAGTACATTTTATAAGCCAAATTCAAACTTACATTATCCACATGAGCATCAAGGCTTGATGTGTGGAACATGTACTAACCGCTAGACATCACCTCCAACCTCTATTTGAGATTAATGATGAAATTGCTTCTTTCAGCAGTGTTTAATGTAGCACATCAAGAGACTAAAGAACTTGATTACAGCTGTCACACAGATCAAAGTGACACAATGAGCAAATCTGAGTGTCTCCAGACAAAAGCTGCCATGCTGGGAGTCCAGTAAAAGCCATGATCAAAGCTGAAAACACACAAACATGCACATACTGATGCTACTGTAATGTGAGGAATTCTCCTGGCTCAGTGCAGCCTTAACTACATCAACAGCATCATAATGTCTATTACAACCGAGAAAACTTTTACTTTTCTTAATGGCCCAAAACACAGATGACTCATCATGCACTACACCACTTTTCAATCAAATGCTCTCCAAAATAAATATGTTGCTTCATCTAACACCTGCAGTTGTCTAGCAGGCAGCAAATGATGTTTCATGGCTGCATCAGCTAAAGCTAAACAGGCTATTTAAAGCATAGGGGATAAGCCCTCACAACCCCCCCAGCACACTTCGTGATTCAAATAGAATAAAAGGACAGTGTGATTTAACAAGAGTCTAACATAATGCTAACTGCTGATCTGTGGCCTGTAAGCCGGAATAACTGCACTGCAGAGAAGTGTTGACAGATTTACAGTAGCATATGAAGTGCAGATATCGTGTACTGTACGCAAGAATGCCCCCTTTCCCAACCCTCACTGTGGTCTCCACAGCTTAAAGAAGACTGACATTGTTTATGTGGGGTCACAGGGTTGGACCCGTAGCTTCATAAATCTAATGAAGTCTTTTGGAGGAAAACCTCATCCTCCAACAGAGAAAATTATACACCTCTCTCTCTCTTCTTTTGACCACTACTGCTATAATTTTCTCTAAGCAGAGCTACCTAAAATAACTTTAACCTAGAAATATCCATCTCAAGGTTCAGAGGACGTCCTGGAGGTCCTCCTGTGTGGCTTCATTTGACCAGGACTTTGAGCTTCTGAGTGGTTTCTGACAGAATATGAAGATACAGAAGATGCTTAGCATGGGTTCCAAATGTGACATTTATGTTTATTTGTTTTATGAGGTTATTCATTTGAATCTCATTCTAGGTGCCAAATTATTTACATTTCAATGTGATTTTAGGCGTTAAATGTGATTGGTGAGAATTGTCATGTGTGAGCATCCAGAAATTGTGTGAAATATGTGACACACAGACTTCAGAAATTGCAGCTGACCACTTTAATTTTTCTCTGATAATAAAGTGAGTTCAAATGCTTTACTTCTGCCTGTCTGCGTTATTTGAATACTTTTGAAGACATGTGCATAACCTTCCTGCTTTTACACTAATATAGGCTGTCATCCGCCATTATCTACCTGGCTGGCAATAATTACAGAAGAAAATAAAATCTAGATATTATTTTTTCCAATTAAAGGAAAAGTTCATTAAAAATGACATTTATTCTATAATGTGCTCACCCTGAAGCCATCCCATGTGACTTTCTTTTAGCCAAACACAGTCTAAGTTATATTACATTTTTTTAGTGTATTCAGCAATTGATATGTTGCATCTGAATGTAAACATATCTGTATAAATGAGTGCACCCAACATGGTGGCAAGCTGGCTTCACACAGATAACTTTGAATCACATTGGTTTCATGATGAAACGTGATGAAACACACATATGACACCTAGTCATGAGACATACAAGAACCAATGAGATTTAAAGTTATCGATGTGCCTCCATTTTTGAATTTGAGTTTGTTTACATGGATTTAGTAACACGGTGATGCAGTAAGTGATGTTTGCAGTCAGAGACCTTCCCAATTAAATCATACAAATCATACAAAGGACTGAGATTCTGTTTCTCTCAGACCCGCGGTGTAATACACCAACATAAAACAAATACATATAGAGATAGAAATAATACAAAAAATACAGTATGTACAATAAGAACAAAGAACAATGCAAACACACATTACTTGTAGGTGTAAAGGTGATCGAGCTTATCTGACCCCTTGAGATGGATTTTAATATTAAGAAGAGAAGGGGCCAAACTGTTGTCATTTAAAAGTTGGATGTTTTGATATGAATTTCCAGGACAGAATTATCAGGGCTACTTCTACAGAGCAATTACTGTATTGGTACTGTATTTCAACAGATCCTTTTTAAAAAAATGTCTTAAGTCATCAATATTTTTCCACAAGTACAGTGGTGCCTATGTGTCAGCTTGTTTAGTCGTTCAAATGTAATTCACCAAGAACATGCCAAATACAGCTGTCAAGATCACGTCCACATTTGTGTCATAAAAAGCATATTCAGCCTTTCTCTAAAGCAGCCCCACCATCAGTCAGACTCCCTCTGATTATAAAAAGGTAGTTTTCAGAAGTAACCACCAAACCACAGAATACGACTGATGTCTGTTGAAACAGAGAAGCCCATGAGCTCATTCAGACAGTCTCTCTCTCTCTCTCTCTCTCTCTCTGGACTGTGAGCTTGTGTTCTGTAACATAAGCCTCAAATTTCTCTTCACCATCTCCCTCTATACACATCCATCAACAATAGAGACCGGCGACTGCTTATACAGTCGTGGAAAAGAAAATACAAACCTACAAATTTTGGTTAAGGTATGTATACTAAAACGTGGAAGGAAAAAGGCCATCTGTGATTTATGCTTTATGGTTATTTGCTGAGACTCAGGTTGTGGTTTTGTTGTTACAGCTTCTTAACAGAGTCAAAGTATAGAGAAAAAGTATATTTAGTGCGGAAAGCATGACAACACTTAGGACCCAGTTCTCAACTGATGAGTCTTAACTCTAAGTGGGTCACAACAGGGAAAAACTATGATTAATGCAAATAATAAAACTAAATGTTTAACTGTGCAGATATATGACAGCAAAATAAAAGGATTTTTTAGATAGAAGCTTCTTATATCTTTTGTTGTTGATGACACGTCCAAACATCCAATAAACTCTACAACACAACACAATGTTTTTTATTTTTGACCCATTATTTGCACTTTGTGTTAGGACGTTAAGTCACAAGTTTGCTGCTATTATTGCATTTTAAAAATTATACATTTTCCTGTTTGGCCTATGTCATATTTTTAATACGGCGGACAGACAGTGCATGGTAATATTAAAACGTTTACATTTTATGTACTTGTAAAATGAACAATTTTAGTGTCAGTGTTGGAAAAAGCTGTTTTTTACTGTTGTACTACAGTTAGCACCTAATACTGACAGGTCAAGAGTAAAGAGTCACTGTGATTAAATACAATATTTTTCATTGCACTCAGAACTCTATCACATTGTGTTCAACATAAACAATCTGAAATTGCATTCATGTAAGAAAGAACCTTACACTTGAATATGAAGTATAAATAATAAACGAATAAACTAGAGCGTTTTCATCCTATAAGTATAACTCAAACACACACACTCATATGGAATCTCACGGGTGGTTCTGGAGAGGCAGGGCATTCTGGAAATAGCTCAAGAACAACCCCTCTGATTCCCCAACCAAGATTTCCTTTTCTGAGGTCAGAGCAAGGGCTGGAAGTGCAGTGTTGCAAGCCTCCAGTCGCCATGGCCGACCGCAGCAGCTTCCCTCACAGCACTTCAAGGGCCCGACAGCGGTGACCAGATGGCCCCACCTCACTGCTTCCCTGGAGACTCCACACTCGTTTACCAGGACTGATATACACACTCAATACAGCTGTGAATACATAACTAGACTATGTGCCATATGTGACATGCATATGTAAGTGTGTGTGAGAGACCAAAAAGAAAGCTGGTGAAAGTTAATGAACTCTTACTATAAAATTACATTTCTGTCATCACCCTCATCTCGCTCCAAACACACATGACTTAAATAGAACACCAAAAATATTTCTAGCAGTATGTCCAAGCTGCTGCTTTCCATACAATGACAGTGCATGATGATCACAGCTGTCAAGCAACATTTTCAAGGCCAGATTTTCTGTCTGTTCCTGTTTAAAGTGTAACAACTCCTGGTCCTCATCCACTCTCACTGAGGAAAGGAGCTCTGACATTCTGCTGAACATCTCTGTTTGTGTTCTACTGAAGAAAGAACCTCAAACAGGACTAAAACAACATGAGGGAGAGTGAATTATAACAGAATTGTGATCTTTGTGTGAGCTGCCTTTTTGTCACATAAAGAAATTCAGGCTCCAAGTCTAGCCTAACATAGAAACGACAGAGGACACATTTTTCAAAAAGACAGAAAAAACAAACAAAAAAATGGCAGTCCGCCTGAGTGTTAAAATTTAAAATGGAAGTATAAACTAGATGTTTCCATTTTTACAGCCATTTTTCCTCAGGCCAGTGTTTTTTGAGCTTTCTGAGGGCTTTACGTTTCCTTTTCCTGTGGTTTTCACAGGCAAGATCAGCCAAACCCAAATGTAGATGCTCAACTTGGCACGCTGAGATCTTGAGCGTGCCGAATAGACAAAGACACAGAAGACAGATCAAGTCCATTTATTTGTATTTTTTCAGATTTTTCAGTGGTTTCATATTTTGTGGCCTAGACATATGGACCCCGGGAGGATATACTTGCTGGAGATGAGGACAGCTAATGGTTGAATGGCGCTGTGGTGAAGGTACAGCACACTGATGTCATTCCCATCTGTCTAAAGAGTTCTGTGAGGTGTGTTAAACACTGATTATACATCTCCAACTCCCTTTCTGCTGTTATACATTATATATGCTGTTATATATAGATGATTCTTTTCAAAACACCTTTTTTGAGCAGCTATGTGATATCCTAGTAGCAACAGAACAGCAGTGCAATTACTGTTTACGAATGGGAAAAAGCTGCCATTTGTAACTTTCACTTCTCTTCTGCCATCTCTGTTTGAAACATAAAACTGCAGGTTACTTTACGTATTTTTAATCAAGTATGTTGATGTCAACTAAGGCCAAACTGACTGGAAATCGGACCCGACATCTTATAAGCTGACTTACTGTTCTGAATTGGGGTGAGACGATAATTTTGAAGGTTTGATGTTAGTGATATCAAACAAATACGCCATATTCTTCGACTTTCTGCTAAACATCTCTGTTTGTGTTCTGCAAAATGAAGTTACAGGGACTTGGAACCTTGGAGGGTAAGTAGATGAAAAGAAAATGTTCATTTTTGGGGGAATATTTCTTTAACATAAAAAAGACATTCATTTTTAATTAAAGGGAGATAAAATATTAAGCCACCTTAGCTATGTTACGTCACATGAAAGCCACACAGCTCCCACACTGTCTGGTGAAGCGGATGTGCCCCCCCCACCCCCCTATAACTATACCAGCCTGTCACCCATGTAAAGCAGAGTAATGACCTCACTGTCAGCTAAACACATGGAACCAATTCAACACACTCCCTTCTTCTCTTCCTGTGTGGATGGGTCAGATCTGCACATCTGGGAGTTACAACTACCAGACTCTCCATATCAAGAAGAGCACAAAGAAACAACAAAAACTGAGAAACCACAACACTGTGACGCAGACAGCAAATATGAGACATCTGCTATAAAACACACGTCTATAAGGGCAGGAACGCCTCGCGAAAATTCCAGGCATGTGTTTCATATACGTCAGATGCCAGATTACGTTTTTAGACAATTATGATTCTTTTATAGAAAAATTGTGCAGGGCAAATATTAAAAAAAAAGTGACTGGCAATTATATCAGTCACTTCTTCTAAATGCTGAACAGGTAGTGCACAAACACACACACATAAATCAAGGACAGGCAGGTTGTGCTGTTTGGCACACCTAAGATGAAGCTCTTGCCTTGAGGTAGATTCCCGTCTTCTGTCTCACACACACCCACACACATACACATGCAGCTCATTCTTTGGCCTGCTCTCACATGCTGTGGGTTTGCAGGCTGCTCGCGTCTGCTTCCAAGCCTCAGCTCTAGAACTGAGAGGCCCGTGTTTGCCGCACGGAGCCTGAACGCTCTCCCTCAACCTTGTTTCTAAATACACTGCGGCTTCAAGAACGAGCTTTCTCAGCAGCTGGGAGAGCAGCCATGGAAAATGTAGATGCAACAGGCGCAGGAGGAGGGACATGTGGAGGAGGTGTTGTTTGTGATGGGTTTAATTTCATGTGCTAATAATCATTTCTAAGAACGTGTGATTTTGTGAAGGTCTGAACACACTGTTATAGATTGACAGATCTTATGTCTTAAATAACATATAACAGCTGTTATTTTTTAGTTTTTCACTTATAGAATTACAGAAACCATTAATCAATACCAATAAAAACTTTAATTTAAGGTTTACTTTGTGATAAATGACCTTATGGCCATTAATTGTGACCAGAGTTGAGACATTATTTCAGGCCGAGAGAAATATTCTGAACACATTCACAACACATTCTGAAATGTAGGTGTAGTTACATTTTGAAAAGTAAAGTCTAAAATTCATCATGTATTATCGAATGCCAAATTCAGAAACAGTTGTATGGAGCACAAATAAAATGGGGAAAAATGGAAGCAAGATTTTCATAAGCAGTTTAAAATACGTTTACCTGACGCTGCATCTTAAATATGTGGCACTCATAATGATACTGATGATCCTGACAGACAATTAGACGCAATGCAACAAACGTTCATCTTTACGTGTTTAACTGTACAGACAAACACGTTTGTTTTAAAAGCCCTGGATTACCTCTGGATGAAACACACAACAGCTATTTTTTTATATTATAATTATATTATAATTCTCATATTTTTAAATATTAACGTAATAAATTCAGTTACAGATTTTTACAAACTGTCTTTTTTTTCATTATTTACATGTTTTTTTTATTCAATGCAAATTTACCAAACCAAAAGCAAATGCATTAGAGAGTACAGCATGGCGTTGGGTAACACTCAGTATAACTGACAGACTGTGTCACGGTTAAGCTGTTGAGAGCTATAATTATCTAATAAAATTACATAGCGCTGATCTGGAAAAGTGAGTGAGAATAATTGTGACACTGTACCTGATCTATAATAACAGCTTCTGCGCTAATGATGCGTGTAACATTTATTTACTCTGGCCCTTCACTTCAAAGAAATAATACAACACTCCAACAGTACTACTGTAACGGAGACGCTGAGCAGCGGGATCCATATGCAGTTTATTGTAAATCAGTAAATAGGCAAAGGTCAAAAACCAGCAGACAAAGCAATAGAGGCGAGACAAGAGCAAAACGTAAATACAGGCAATGGGCGAGGCAGGCAGCAAACAATCAACAACGATATCCAAATCAAAAACAAGGGGCAGGCAGCAAAGGTTCAAAAACATTAAACAGTCCAAGTGGTAACAGGAAACAAGACATCGCAAAGAGTTCAACAGAGTCTAGGGTTTATATAGCCAGCATGACTGGATACAGGTGTTGCAAACAGGAAGTAATCAGTCTTTGGCAAGGGCTCATAGGAAGTGTAGTTTGAGAGGAGACTAATATTCTGGTGAGGGCTCTCTCTGGCGGCGTGGAGGAGGCGGAGCAGCGGCCTCCTTTGTAACAACTACAACAATGTCAACATGCACTCTATGATCAAGCTGTAGTATGAGAAATGTATTGACCTGTTTTATCACCAGCCTAGAGTAATTTATATGAAACATCTTTACTTAACAAGCCACAAGATTCTACAGTTTTCTTTAGACTTACAGGTTTGCTAAAAACAACAACAGTATGAGCAATAAATGCTTGATCTAGAAAACATTACTAAATATTAAAAATAATTTGTCAAGAAAATGATGCTACTGTAGAACTGTGTATATTTACTATATCTTTAAGAGGTGTCCATCTGGTCTGCTTGTAACTTCAGACTTGTTTCAACATGGCCAAACCACCAAAGTTCTCATAGTGGTTAACGATATTAGATGATTGTGAACTGTCTGGGCACAGCCATATGTGTACAATAATGTGTTGTAAAGGGAATAATTTGTGCAAAAGAAGTCATTTGAATGGCAAAACTCGTTTCTGATGAGGTTTCTGATGAGGTCACTCATAATCCTGATTAAAGAAACAGAAAAACAACCCCTGGACTCACAATAATTACAGGTGCAGACATAGCAGGCTCAGATTCTGCAGTCAGTCTGAAAATGATTGAGTCAGATAAGAAACTCTATTAACTTCCTTGTGTTTCTGCACGCTGAACCGTCATGCAATATTCTAATGTAACAGGTCTGTGCTGAGCCAAGATCACAAGGCTGCCCGACTCCACTGGGCAGGTTATCAAAATGCTTGATGACGATGGCAATCAAAATCTAATCAAGGTTGCTTGGAGGTCATCCAGCAGAACTCCTTAATCACTCACTGTCAAATCAAAAAGCAACCAGCACTAAACCACAGCTAATCAAACAGGTATCTCTGAAAGGAATCAGTCAAGAAATATTTCATAAGACAATTAAAAAACAACTCAGTTTGCTGCTTCTACTTTTTCTGAGTTGTTCTATACAACTATACTAATTCTGCAGTATGTAGAATTTATATATTGTGTATAATATGTGAATATGTATCAAATCCCTGGGTGAAATACTACTTTGGCCTACATGTGCACTAAATGGCATACTGTGTGGACTGATGTGCACTGTATGGCACACAATCCAAAGGGCTTGGCCTTTAATTTCCATGTGACAAATGAATCAGAAGCAATAACATTTCTTAATTTATAATTTGTCCAAACTGTCACAAGTTAAGACATTTTAACAAAAACTTACATAAAAGGGTTAAAAACAGTAGGCACAATCTTTTTACAAACATAGCACAATATGCAGTTTTCAGAATTTATCATTATAAAAAAATTCACTTTTTGAATTTTTTTGTTTACAGTTTGCAAAGTATTTTGTACAAGCAGTATGTTAGTATTCTTCACAGAACGTAACAGAATGTTTGCTGCTCCGGGTGGAAACTTGTGCGGTTCACACTATGTAACCTTCATGCAGCGAGACGTGGTTTTGCGTCTGTTTGATCTCTATAGGAGGGTTCCTCTGTAATCTCTGTCTGAAATGAAGACAGGAGATCCAAGGGGATGTAAACACTGCAGGAGCCGTGCTGGTGAATCACTCCACCTCTTGCCATCTTGCACACCAGCACACATAAACACAAAATACAGGTGTACCAACCAGGCGACAAACCACTTGTGTAAAGTCATTGGGTGAATGGGATGTGCCTGATGTAAAGATTGAGTTGACTTTTTAAGCTAAATTTATTTTATTAGTTAACTTGTAGAATAACTTAAAACTTCCACATAGTAACAGAAAACTATACGCTTAGTAGCACTGTAACATTGTAACTTTTATCATGCAGGTTTAAATACTATTAATACTGTAATCCACAAGTCCGTAACTACATGTTTTTGGGCACCAATTAGCTAGCTAGCAAATTATCTATTCTAACTTGCTTTTATGTAAAAAGAAAAAGAAAGAGCGTCAACAGTTCAATGTTTCGTAATATTTGACTGCAGAATTCTATGATTAACCAATCAGTATTGGAGAGTTTGTTGTTGCCATGGAAATTGCTACAAGAGAGCTGGGCAAAAGAACCCCATTACATACTACTTTGTGAATGACAATCTCTTAACACTTGGCTATTTGTATATATTTAAATAATTAACATATTTTATAACACATATTTTAAAACGTTTTCATACTCATCATTAGTGACTAAGTATCACTGTGGTAATTAGGTTCCATTATTTATGATGCTTCACAGGGTATGTAGTTTACTTTGTAGTTTATAAAAGAATTTAGGAAAACATAGTCCCATATTTCTCTATATTTTGATATATTTTACTGTTGTAATTCATCTCAAAGCTGGTGGTTTGGTTTAAGGCTTTGAGCTCATCATAGAAATTGTGTTTAATTCCCTCTAGAGAAAATGATTGGGAAAAATACTGGCAGGAAGGCGTCTGAGAAGCTGGCCAATCCGTGTTGCTCTCTTTAAATAGGTGTATATGTTTTTATGCATAGGGTAAATGTTTATATAGTAGGCATATGCACAGTTCATAACTAAAATAATGTCTACCAATGCAAACATGCTAAAACCAAGATAAAACAATGACTTCATAAGTGCAAAGACATGCACGCACACACACATACAGCCAGTGTTGTGCTATACCCATAAAACATTTGTGTTTGTCCTGGTGTCTTTATTTATTTTGGTGTAGGTGCTGCGGGTGGGCGGATCGTCTGGGTTTGTTTGTGCTGTCTGTCCTTTTTTGTTTGGTGTATTTAAAGAGACTCAGCATTCCAAGTTTTTTTTCTTTTTTTATGTCTTAAAGGAGCTGTGATGTCTTGTGCAGCAGTTCTATCTGCTGCGCTGCTAAAAATTCTTTCTTTAATTAATGAGTTTTCTCTGAATATATTTCATGCCTTTTCATTTTCTTGCCCTAGCAACATTGTAACAGAATCTAGTTGCTGTATGTCTTAAAAAAGACAAAACAATGTGCCAATGGGATAATAAAATATTCTGTGCAAACAAGTTTTTTCATCTCACATAGTTTTTTACGTCTGTTTAAAGGTTTTTATTTACTAGGAAACAACACAAAAACACAGATTTTTTGGTAATGCAGGTGTAGTAATGTTTCTGTGCATAGCTGTGAATTGACTGTAGAATCACTGACAACAATGCTGACAAACAGCACGACTTATATAGAGCAGCAATGAAGGTATGACTAAGATGTTAGTCCAGTGTTTACGGTTTTTTGATTGTGTGTGTGTTGTACTTCCTGTCTACATTTCTCCGGCCCACTTAGACAGTGAGGGAATCTGGGCGGACTGCCGGCCACATGACAGTTGTGTGTTCGCGCAGAGTGATGTGTTGAATTCATCCCTCCCTCTCCTGCTCTTCAAAGCCTCCACATGTCATCTCTCACCACAAAAACAGAGGTGGGACGACTCACTGGCGCTGCTGCTGCCTCAGGGTGTCTGGCGCTAAAGCCGCCTGCAAATACAGCAGCAGCGAGGAGGGGAAGAATATTTTGTACATATTAAACAAACCTCATAAAGTCAACGGCACAAAGTCTTTGTGTGAAAGCTAATGTGTGATCTACATAAGAATAGAACAGCTGAGAGAATAAACAGCTGGAATAAACATGTGCAGTCAAATTCACAACTGTAGGCAAAAAAGTTTATAAAAAACAACAGTTGGCAACTGCAAACAAATAGTAGAGCTGGATTAATCAAAGGTTAGTCTATGTTCCACTAATGTTTGACAACTTTTACAACCAGTAAATATCTCTCTCTCTCTCTCTCTCTCTCTCTATATATATATATATGTTCAAATAATTTTTGTGTCCATTGTACTGTCCAAACTGACATGTTATGGGAGAAATGCAATTAAAAATCTGTGACATACATCCAGGGTTATTATAAGCGCTGGCGTGCTGTAGTGAGCGTGGAAACACATTAAAGCTTGCTCGATCTGATAATTACAGAGCAGGTCAGATAGACATGAGGGATAAGTCAAATTATAATCTTTTCTGACATGAATGGCACAATGCTCACATTGTGAATCGCTTGCCATTTTCCTCACAGGCATTTTAGTGGAACCAGCACATGCAGGTCCAGTTGTACGACACTCCCAGATCTACCCATTATGCTCTTGGCTTTTGCACCTCTGTGGTTCACCAGCAAGCCTGCTATTGGCTGGAACACAAAGTAAGCAAATTTGACCATGCAAAGTTGAGAACTGCAGAGTGTTCCAACACACGGCGTTGCCACACACTACAAACACAAACTGTTTTCTTTGTGCATGTAGTACTTTCAAACAATTGATGGTAAAACTGTGAACGCATAATGTGGCAACAGGTTTGGTTTCCTTTTGTAGCTATTAGATCACTTTCACTGAGTGAGATACTATATCTAACAGACAAACACAAGATCTATCGTGACAATGACAGTTAGGAGAGACAAATACACACGTGTGATGAACGTTATGTTGTTGGCAATACAACAGTGTTTACATAGAGTTTACATAGTGTACAAGTGTGTATAACAGTGAATGTGGGAGGTTGTTTATAAGGGACCCACATCAACACACAATATCTGTGAGAAAATTTCTTTGTGTCCATGACTGAAGTTTCTTTGTACTGGCAGTTTTGCTGGTTGTACCAAGTAAAGCAGCTGGCACATAATGTGTCATAGGTATAGTGAGTAATTAAATTACTAAAATTATCTAAACCAATTTTTGACAAAATTCCGAAAACGGTAGTGTTAAGATTACAGGTTTTGAGCAGTAATGCATAAAATATTTACTAATCATAAATCCAGAAAATGTTGTTGTTCCAGTGTTGTTGAAAAAACAACTCTTAAATTAAGTATATACAATTTATTCTCTTCTGAACTTATCCTACAAAAAAAAGACAGAAAAGAGATTTTCTCGGTTTTTATTGATTGGGTTTTTTAATGACTTGCTTTCATTCATGCATGTTCATGTTCATGTTTCAGTGCGCTTTGTGTTCTCATGACAGAAATGAGAAATGACAGCTGTCTCAGAGTTTGCATAGCTGAACTCTTCCGTGTGTCCTGTTCTGTGTGAGAAATTTAAAGAAAACTCAAAGTTCCTGTTTACTGCCTTATGTAAAACCACATAAAGTCCCATGGGCCTCAAAATTAACTAAAGAACATGAGGAACATGAGAATCAGGCCTTTGGGATAATACATGCAATGAAACTCTGACAATTTATAGCTGCACAAGCCTAGATGCAACGCCCGCTATTGTGGCTTACTTTCATACATCTGTCAGCACCATGAGAGGCACCCAGAATGTTATATAACATGATGCTGAGAAGATTCTGGCACCATCATCTGATAGATGATCAGCTAGACCAGGTGGTATATCTACTGACAGGAAACACAA
>JAZGTJ010006917.1:3423-23931 GCA_036877575.1 Botia almorhae
TGGCTAACCTGCTCACTCGCGCACATCCGCGTTTGAGTTCTCTGTCACGCTACACGGGGACCACTTCTCGATCGTTCATTTCTCGTCTTGCCTCCGTGACAGGTTAAGTCAGCTGATGTCAACCACAATGTTTAGAATGTGTAGCAACCAAAGAAACTTGGAAAAACTGCTTTTATAACATAATTTGACCTTAAGAAACAATTTATGCTACAGCTGATGTTATGTTTAAGAGTTGGTCGTAAATATATTGCTATATCGTGACCTTAACACGTGATTTTAAAGATGTCGGTCTTTCCCAATTCAAGTAGATAGGACTTCGTCTTGTATGACTGAAATAGCTGCAGATTGCTGCAGAGTGCAGAGATTTCCTTACAAGGACTTTAGCTAGGGTCACCAAATGAAATTGTTAAAAATAATTACAGCAAACAGGTAGTCCAACCACACATTTACAATGCTGCTTAAACAATGCTGCAGTGTTGAAATAAGGGGGGTGAGGTTTGACAGTTAACCCCTGCTGAGAAATAAATTATGGCCAGATTGCAGGCATACCAAGCTGACCTGCTCATATACATTTACTTTTATGCATTTTATCCAAAGTAACTTACAGTGCATTCAAGTTATACATTTAATCAGTATGTGTTTGTGTTTCGATGTCTTCCTGAGAATCGAACCCACTATTACAATCACATGAGCAATAAGGGTTGTGCCACCGCCCCAAAAATTGAGGTTCTGCTAGTAGGCAGCCCCTTTAGAAGCTCTATAGAGAATAGCAATGCAAAGGAGTCAAAGCTTGTTTCTGACAAACTTCCCTCGGCTGGCGGTTTATTGGGTTTAGCCACAGTACAGAGTGAGAGCTGTGATGCTCCCTATTAGAACTTGTTCACGGCAGGTCTGTGGTGTGAGTCAGTTTATACACCGTCACTAAACTGAGAGATCCGCGTTCGAGCCTCACCCTGAACACTTCTAGTACAGGCTGTCCACATAGCTCAGGGAAGGAGCATGTTTTTGGTTCAAACTCCCCTTGAATATTGCTTTGGTCCTTTACTCCCCTTGAGGAAGAGTTTTTCAAGTAGGTTTTGCATCCCTCCTCATTGTATATTTGGAGTTCAGTATTTGGTTTGGAACAGTAGTTTTGAGTGGCTGAAACCAGCATTTAATGGCCTTCCTTGGAAGGTGTGTCCTAAGTAAGGTGTGAGTTGAGTTAAGAGCTGAGTCCAAGAGCCGAGCTCTCTTCTCCTCTTCTCCACTAAGGTTCTCCTGGCCGGAAGAGTGCCTAAAGGATGGAGTCTGCTATGGTGTGGTGGTCAGCCTGTCATTGGTGAACAGTTCCAAAACCTCTCTTTAGCACCTCATTGGGTGTTTGATGTTTTTTTTTTCCTTTTGGAGATTTATATGGTGTTATCTTTATATGGTTGCAGCCAACATTTTTAAGTCTGGTTCCTAAGGCTGGTTGCACCCTCCCCTGTTGAGAGGGGATAATACAGGGTCCTTGCTGACTTGCAGGGGAAGGCGTGTTGGACAGTAGCGGCTAGCGATTAGTCCAACTGCTATTTTCCAGGTTATGTTGGAACAGCACCTTCACTATAAAGGGCCCCTCCGCCCCATGAGAGCTTCACCTTCCTGAGGAAAGCAGTGGCAGCCAGCTTATTTGCTGGATTCCCTTGGGCTAAGAGTCCTGGGGTATAAATAGAGTAGTACCCTCACTATTAAGGGTCTTCTGCTCCCCTTAAAACCATAGGAAAGTGAAAAGAGGACATTAGTTTCAGGTGCTTGGGGAAAATTGTTCCCTAGCTCCACTCAGATTTTTGATCCTCTGAGATGTGTGCAGAGTAACACTCTCATTACTATGGTAGATCCTTTGCTCTCCCTAGAGCAGGATGCGGGTAGAGTAGTACTCTACTTCCCCTAGCCCAGTGGCATGCTTGGGTGGTGTGCTGACACCTGCCTGTGTTCAAATCCTATGTTGAACACCTCCTTGTTTACAAAGTGTGAAACATTTTTAGCGGGCTTTTATTTTTGGTGAAGGTAGGGGGTATGTTCTGAGTAGCACCTTCACTATAGGAGGTCCTCGCCTCTTCCTAGACCTCCCTAGAATTTTGGTTTCTGACACAACTTTTCTTTTGGGCAAAATATCAGTCATTTGTATCTTAATTCAAAGCAGAAGGGAAAAACATTTGGACTTTGGAAAATTAAAAATGTAAAACCACACTTCTCAGATCTGACACTGGTATTCTAACATCTTGATTATGAAAGAACCCTACTTCATTTACCAACTAATTACAAATCAACCCTGAGTTAGGAAACTGTTTGCTAGCGTGACTTACGATGTAAACTGAGTGAGATGTTGATGGTCCTCTCCTCTGTGAAGCTCTTCAGTCCTGTTATCTTGGCACACTTCAGCTGTGTGTCTGCTGGTGAATCTCCAACATTAATCCAGCACACTGTTTCCTGCGTGTAGATGAAGTCCATGGCCGTCGTCTGTTTTGTAGTGATGTAAAGTGACGGGCTGCCGGAGCCACTCAGAGAGGTAATCTGGATATTCTGAGAGTTTGCAATGAGCAACACAGGCAAACGGTCCACAGGAACTACAGAAACACAAAGAGTGAATAAAATATGAACACAAGCCCAAACTGAGAAGTTTAATTTAGTCTGATTTTGGACAGTTGTATTTAGTCTTACCATTCTTGGACTTGCATGAGCGGTTATCTGGTTGAAGCAGATAACCTTCCACACAGGAGCAGGTGTACGAGCCAGCTGTATTTGTACATGTCTGACTGCAGGTGCCATATATCGTACACTCGTCAGAGTCTGACCACACACCCAAGATAAAAAAAAATATCAGGTTTGTAAGCAAGCTGTCAAGCAAGACTAACATCTCAGTTATGAATGTAACCTGCATTCCCAAGGGTTCTGCAATGACCTTCTACAAGCTTGTCTTTTTTATGGTTAGCTTCAAGCCTTATCAGTGCATGAAGCTTATGGATTCATTTGTGCTACTTGAGTTTATAACGTGGTTCAGCGTTTGTTGTGCTTAGTATAGGAACCCCTTTTGTCACTACATCTACACAATGTTGAGTGAGTGACAGAAAGGGAACATCTCAGTTATGTATGTAGTCTCCATTCCCTGATGGAGGGAATTTCTTTGTGTCCTTCCTGCCACAACGATGAACTGACCGCTGACAGCCAGGTACGTCTCGACTGCTCAGCACAACTGGCATGCAAATCCCACTCATCAATCCTTATTTGCCTTTATTTTTAAGGCCAGTTTTCATTGTCCTTTTTTAAAAAAGAAGCAGAGTGATTGGTCTCCCAGGCTTAAACCACTAGTGATACTACATCAACACAATGTCAAGTGATTGACAGAAAGGGAATTACATGTGTATCCTCACTAAAAGTTAGTGACCAACAATCTTTTATTGTTATTTAATGGTTGTCAACATAGACAAAAAAGCACTACAAATACCTGCTTTATATATAAAAAACAATTAAGAATAATTTGCATTGTAATGTAAACATGGACC
This sequence comes from Botia almorhae, assembly GCA_036877575.1. Classification (NCBI taxonomy): domain Eukaryota; kingdom Metazoa; phylum Chordata; class Actinopteri; order Cypriniformes; family Botiidae; genus Botia; species Botia almorhae. Next base: position 6,945 of record JAZGTJ010006917.1, read on the forward strand.
AAGCTAGATATAGAGAAGTGGCTAAAAGAGTAAGATGGAGAGCAATACAGATACATGGTGGGAAAGATTAAGAGGAAGATCAAGAGCTGTAGTGTGAGATGAGATCAGGGATTCAGCCTTTAGATTCCTGGGCACAAACATTACTGGGGATCTCTCCTGGAGCATAGACATCTCAGCAGCAGTCAAAAACGCACAGTACAAATTACAAGTTACAAGTGGGGTTTATTGTAATTTCAACCATATACAAGTATATAGTGAAATAAAACAACATTTCTCCAAACCTAGGTGCTACATAAGACAAACACTGAACATCAGACATAAAAGGGCTACATAATTTAAACATAATATATACATAAAGTGCACAAGTGCAAAACATGTGCAAAAAGCACAAGACAGTACAAAGACTATTGGGACAGACTATGAGCAAAGTCCCAGTGCAGCGCCGACCAGTACACAGTTCTGTAAGGAAAAGTAATCCTGGAGACAGTAACAGTTGTAAACAAATGTAAGCATAAGTGTTAACAGTAAACATACCAGATGTGCAAAAGAACTGTAGAGGGTGAGGAATGCCCAGTTGTGTGCATATATAAGTTTGTGTGTGTGTGATCCTTCAGTCCAGTTACTGACTAGTAACTGTTGAGCAGCCTGATGGCATGGGGTAAAAGCCTGGTTGTGAGGAACTGAATGCAACGGTACCATCTGCCAGACGGTAGTAGGGTAAAGTGTGTATGGGAGGGGTGTGTGGGGTCATCCACAATGCTGGTGGCTTTGCGGATGCAGCGTGAGGTGTAAATATCCCTGATGGAGGGAAGAGAGACCCTGATGATCTTCTCAGCTGTCCTCACTACCCACTGAAGGGTATTGCGGTACCCTTCAGCGGGTATTGCAATTTCCAAACCAGACAGTGACGCAGCTGCAGAGGATGCTCTCGATGGTCCCTCTGTAGAACGTGGTGAGAATGGGGGTTTGGGGGATGTGCTTTCCTCAGTCTTTTTAGAAAGTATAGACGCTGCTGGGCTTTCTTGGTTATGGAGCTGGTGTTGAGCGACCAGGTGAGGTTCTCTGCCAGGTGAACACCAAGGAACTTTGTACTCTCGATCTCCACAGAGGAGCCGTCGATGTTCAGTGGAGAGTGGTCGTTGTGTGCTCTTCTGAAGTCAACAACCATCTCTTTAGTTTTGTCCACGTTCAGAGACAGGTTGTTGGCTCTGCACCAGTCCGTTAGCCGCTGCACCTCCTCTCTGTATGCTGACTCGTTATTCTTGCTGATGAGACCCACCATGGTTGTGTCATAGGCGAACTTGATGATGTGATTCAAGCTGTGCATTGCTACACAGTCGTGAGTCAGCAGAGTGAACAGCAAAGGGCTGAGCACACAACCCTGAGGGGCTCCAGTGCTCAGTGTGGTGGTGTCGGAGGTGGTGTGCTCGATCCGGACTGACTGAGGTCTCCCAGTCAGGAAGTCCAGGATCCAGTTACAGAGGGAGGTGTTCAGGCCCAGCAGGTTTAGCTTTCCAATCAGGTGCCGGGGAATGATTGTGTTGAATGCTGAACTGAAGTCTATGAACAGTATTAAAACATACAAGTCTTTATTGTCCAGGTGGGTGAGGGCCAGGTGGAGGGTGGTGGTGATGGCGTAGTAACTCTACATCTTGATTCTTGAAAAAAACACCTGCAACTGAAGCTGTGTTTTTCTACCACTGTTCCATTAAGAATGTGATAAGACTGTATCTCTATGTGGTACACCAGCAGCTCAACGGCAGACAAGAAAGCCCCCCAGGGGGTAATCAACTTAGCACAGAAAATCATTGGCTACTGGAGGCCTTACAATAGGCATGAAGTATGGACCATCCTGGTTTACACAACATACAAAAATAAAAGAAACATTCTGTCAATCATGTACACATGCTGTATACAGGTTTCTGCTTGACATAAAAGTTACAATAATTCAGGACACATGATGCTTGGTCATCACAAACTGTGCATGGCTTGATGATGTTCTGTAAATAACCTGTATTTTATCTCACTTAGCTGTACTGTAAATTAATTTTACTCTTTTGACTTTTATTCCTTTAATCAGCAAGGTGAACAGAGCCAACATTTTATTAGTGCCTGGCTTTTCAATGTCATATTTGGCAGTGACAGGCACAGACATCATTGGAAAGCCATGCGCAGCAGAATGTGGTATTAGACCACAGATGTAACAGCCAGTCCTGTTAGCATGCTTGTCATCTGTACAAATACGAAGTTAATATTCTTGTTATGCACAACATTAATTTTGGCACTTAAAACAGTATTGATTAACAAATAATATTGCTGGTATATTGAATAATGCCATTTTCAGTAGTTTCTCAGAATATAGTCAGCATTGACTTAGTAAAAGAATTTGTCTTGTAGTGTTGTCTGGATCTTGCAGCAGATATCAGCTTGATGACATATGTGGGGGTGGTGTAGGTCCTGTGGAACATTGATGACCTGCAATACACAAAAAAGAAAGGGAAATATATCTTGCCATAGCACTTAAATTTGAGCAGTTATTACTTTCTACCATTAAAACTATACCTATTTAATTTAAAAGGGCACTACTGTGTAGTGTCTGGCCAGGTGTAATATTTGGATCATTTAGGGATCATAAAATACTCCCTTCAGTAAGGACTTTTAAACCCAGCGCAGGGTTGAAAGACCCCAGACTCCAGAGAGGCTGGAGGCAAACTTTTTTCCAGATAGCTATCAGCTCCTCTGACACCAACAGGACAGTTTATAACACCCCAAGCTTCAAATTTATGCCATGGGCAGGAGTAACAACACATGGCTCAAGAGAGTCTAGAAAAATTCCAATACACCAACGAAAAGACTTTCTTACTAGGTCACAACTAAACTGTCCGAAACTGTAGATATTTGTATATATCCCTGTTGTATGTTGACTCCCATACTATGTATCTTCACTGTAACTCCATTATGTACTCCAAACTCTGACATATTTAGTATCTAATAGATCATCTTTTAATTTCCCATCAGACTATATGTGTTGTGTAACCCATAACATGCATGACAGTCTTTCTACAATAACCCGGATTAATATTTGCAAATGTGCCATGCGGCCATAAAACACACAAAGGTGTTGAGTGAGACTAAGAAACTCTCGACTGCTCAACACCTATTGGTTGATTTTGGCCCCACTGGACTTTTCTTAGTCTCTTGCTTCTTACATTTCGTGTCTTCCATCTTCTGACCTTCGACCCTGGCACCCCTCCCCCACATGCTGTTGGCAGCTTCTGGTTCAATCGCTTTGAGACAGACTCTGGACATCACTTCAGCTAACTTCGTGGATCTTCGGAACTCAACAAACTACACTGCTTATCTGAACCACTCAGGACTCTCCACGTGCATTTGGATTCACACTCTGCACCAGAGCTCAGTGCAAGTATACGATTTCTATACACATAAAATAGCTGCGTTAAGTTGTGCCCCTTTTCCAAGGTGATTCGACTGATGGTTCATTCAAAAATGCTTGTGGATTTGTGGATTAACATCTGCTCTCTCTCTCTCTTCCCTTTGTTTGGTTATGTGTTAATGTGTGTATGTTTATACCTAGTTATATGTTTCCCCTGTACTGCAATTTATTAAACACCTATATGCAATCTAGCCTTTACGTTGTCCTTTGTAACGTGCATGTGTACTGGATGATTCTGTATCACTGTCATTAGTGTTCTCTGTAGAAAAGCTGTCACTTTCTCTAATCAAATAATGGTGTTGTTGATTCTCTCAGTTCTTTGGATGGGTAGAGTCACTCTTGTTTTTCCTTGTTGCTAGGTGATAAAGGCAGAGTATCTGCTCCAAAACAGTTTTTGTTTGATCACAGCTGCTGTCTGTTTACAGCTGCTTGGAAAGTAAATTCAACAACTTATTGTTTGTGTTTGATAAACACTCTGTTTATCCTTATATTTACTTTTTATACCTATTTATAGCTGTTCAGCTAATGCACAAACTTATATACACAAACACAAATAATACACAAACCTTTCTGCATTGATCTCACATTGTGCTTTTGATTACCAACAATTAAATATTATTTGTTTGGTAAAGAGTTAATCTATACTAACTTATTGTTTAGTTTCCAACTCTACAGTTCTAGTTCAGAAGCTTGAAGTAATTTTGGATTTAGACAGTTCAGATCTTTCCATATCTTTCAATGGAAGGCAACACATAGTTCCATCATTTTGGATCTAACCCACCTTTATAAATATTTTTTTCTGAACTAAATAGTGGCCGCTGATTAGAATTCCAAATTATTGCTGCAATATCTGCTTCAAACTATTTCTTATTTCTACAGCCCAAAAAGTGGCTACTGATCAGCCAGTCAGGCAGTTTAAATTCTTGCAGCAGTATCAGTACCAACTATCAATTATTTTTGCAGCTTCTACAGTCTCTGGACAACTGGATAAATTGCTTTTACAATTTCCACAGACATTTAGAGAAAGGATCAAGCCATAGCTTCTACAATCTCTAGATGAACAGACCAAATTGTAAACAATCTTAACATACTAAAAAAATCTTATTTTAAACTAACATAATCACAGTGCTACATTATGAACATTGGTCTGCTTAGTTTTAAAAAGATCTTTTAGAGAATCTTTTAGAGAGCTGATAAGTTTTTACTCACCAAATGAGGATCTTTAAGAAAAAGTCCAGATGATGCAAAGAAATTGTCCATGGATGCAGTCTGTTGATCTTCAGTTAAAACTGAAGTTTACTTTTTCTTTGCCGTGATGTTGATTCGTTATTTTCTTATCTGTCTCTCCTAGCTGGCTCGCCAAATTGTTAGAATATATCTGGAAACAAATGGCCCACAAATAAAAGACAGATACTCTTAGGACCCCCTACTTGAGGCTTTACAATAGGCAGGAAGTACGGGCCATCCTGGTTATAAATCATTTGATTGTATGGGCCATTTGGTTCACACCTTTACAGACACAAATGTTGACTACTGGATCCCAGTTGCAATGTAACACATCAGATGTTGATTTTATCTGGGGAACACATAATCCTTTACTTTTACTGCCTATAGTACAATAACTGCTGCTGAAGATTTGTGCAATATTTGGCTACTCACCACTTGTGCCATTAAAATGTAAAACAATGCAACATTTACTTCTCTTCTCGTATATCCCACAACTGTGCAACACACAATATTCCATATGACTGTGTCATGACTTTGACTGTATGACTTTATCTTGCACTATTACCCTGACACTTCCATGAGGGGCCAGAAACAAGACTTGATTTCAAATAAACAAATTAACTGAACACACGGCTTGAGACGAAATACAAAACACAATAGAAGAAACAATACACCAGCACAAGACAACAGACACAAGGGCAAACAAGGAGGGTAACGAGGACAGACAGGTAAGGAGCATGAACTAATAATTGTATAATTAACCAGGGAAACAAGAGGGCGGGGTCACGACTCACGACAGGAGAGCACATGGCACAAAGCAAACAATGGCCATGTTCTTCTTGTTACAGAGGAGGCTCTCGCCCCTCCTTCTCCGCGCCAGCAGCAAGAGCCCTCACCGGAATACTGATGAGCTAGGAACTACACTTCCCAGAGGACCCTTGCGCTACTTTTGGGGTAACCCGTGGATCGCTACGGGACTATTTGAGCGCTCAGCGCAATGTCTTGTATTGCCTCCTCAGCACACATTTCAAAGCGTTTATCTACTTTTTTTGTTTGTTTTTCTGGTGTTGATTCGGATTATTTATTGGGTTTTGGATTACTTGCCGCCTGCCCTCTGGACTGTGTTTTGGATTACAGATTTGTGTTTGACTGCCGCCAGCCCTGAACTGTGAGTGTTTACCGCCTCATGAACATTAGCCGCCTGCCCCGACCCCTGCCTGTTTACTGACCTACGATTACTGTCTTGACTCTGATATCCCTGTTTGCCGTTGTGTATTATCCCTGTTTGCCGTTGTGTATTACCCCTGCCTGTTGTTGATAATAAATACGCTGCAGATGGATCCTGCTGCCTCAGCGTCTTCATCACACTTCTACACAAAAACAAGCAAGAGTCTGAGCATCATGCTCTGACACAAAAACAGGGCTGTCAGGATTCTGGCACAAGAATTTACTAAAAAAAAAAAAAAAAGGAAGCCAGGAACTTGACCAAATCAGGCATGCCAAAGGATTTTTGACTAGGTGATGTGGATGAGAGCCTGGGCCAAAGGCAGAAGATAGAGAAGATTAGCATTCCTACTGCACCAGTATCTGTGTGTAGATGGTGTAAATATAAATCTTTGTATTTTGGAATAACTGCTAAAAAAAAATCTTTTTTACATTTTCTAGTGGTTGTTGAGCTAGAAAACTTTCTTGCAACAGCTGATTATACTCTAAACAACACAAACAGGCTACATCCCGTCACCCTGAGAATCATATTTCCATTATTGCAATATTCTTAATATTTATAAGAAATCATGTTCACCAAAATGTTTATGAAAGAGAATTATGCATCATTTTGAAGGAATTTCATGAATCTCTGAGATGTCAGCTGAAATAGAAAACCAATTAGAACACGATACACAGCACAGGCTATAGTGGCACATACTGTATCACAAACAGGAAGGCCAAGGTAAGTCATGATTACGCAAACGAGTATACACAAGTATACAACACCATGTCTGATTGTTTCTTGTAACATATATTGCAGTGAGTTCTACAGTTGAGGGGTGTCCTTCTTTTACAAAAGAAACATTGCTTAATGGTACGTTTGGTAGTGTTATTTAGATGATCAAGTGTGTTTGTTGACTGACAACCTTTGTAAGTGTTATTAAAGAAAGAGCTAATCTGAGACACATATGATGTGTTTTAATAGTTTTAGTGCATTTTGAATGTGAAATGAACTGCTGTGCCAAGCTGAAAGTTGGTTATATGAACTGTGTGAAGAGTTTTGCAAAAGTCACCAAAGTATTGTGAAATCTGTTTTAGCGATTGCAAAAAATACAAATAGGACATCACTGTTCACAGCAAATGTTAACATCAATGAAATTAACATTAAGTTATAAAACTTTAAGATCACTACAAAAAAGTGCTTCACAATGTCATAGAAGAACCATTTGACTGTAAGGTTCCATAAACAACCTTTAACATCCATTGAACTTTCTTCATTGAAAAAAGGTATTTACGCTATGAAAAGGTAAGAAAGAAATTGTTCTTTTAAGAACCTTTGACTGAATGTTTTTTGAGGAACCAATTTGTTTTTAGGAGTACTGGTGGAGCTGAATCTCTTTTTAGGATTATGGATAGTATAGTAGCTATTACTAATCCATAGGTTGTATATATACCATTAATCTATTAGCATAAATTACTGGATAGTGTAGCTATAATTCGTCAAGTAAACAAGTTTCAAAATATTTGTATAGATGAAATCACACTTATATGAACAATTGTATAACAACCTGTAAAATCAATACCCAGAGGACACCCTATTTTTTACAGCTCAAGAGATCTCATTGTGAGTTCTCATTATGTTTCATTTAGGTATCAACTTATTATCATGTGTCTCTTAAAATTACATACAAATACATACAAATAAATACAAATAAGAGAGATTTTGACATTAAGAGTATGAAGCTATAAAATTAAGATGGTTATATAGCTAAAATAATCTGGCTTTAAATACATTTGATGAGTAATGTATTGGAATCTTCATCTTGAAATCTTCATCTTGACTGTTAAATGCTGACTTTGGTATCTTGGCAAATATAAGCACAGTTTGTGACATTGTTCTAAAAGTGGCCCTCTATGTGAGATTTCTGGGTCGTGATTTTTCTGGGTCATCTGACCCCTGCCGCAAGTCCCAACCGCATTAAAACAGCTCCGTCAAGCCAAGTATTACACCAAACTGGACCTAGGCAATGCCTTGTCTAATCCCCATCCGGGAGAGGGATGAATGGAAAACTGCCTTGTCCACCACCAGTGGACACTACGAATATCTGGTGAAGCCCTTCTGCCTAACAAACAGCCCTTCGATCTTTCAATCTTTCAAGAACAACGTTTTCCTGGATATGCTCGAAAAATATGCTCGGGTGATCATTTACATAGATAATATCCTGATCTATTCCAACTCCCTGAAGAAACACGTCCACCAAGTCAGATCCGTACTCCAGCGCCTCATTAAATACCAACTCTATGTCAAAGAGAAATGTGAGTTACATCGCACGAGTACTTCCATTCTCGGATACATTATCAGCCAGAAGGGAGTGGCAATTAATGAGAGAAAGGTAAAGGCAGTCCTGGAATGGCCGCAGCCTTAAACAGTCAAAGAATTACAAAATTTCCTGGGGTTCACTAACTTCTACAGGCTATTTATCAGAAACTTCGGTTCAGTCGCCGCTCCGTTAACCACCCTGATTAAACGTCATCCCGCCAAACTAATGTGGTCCCCTGAAGTCCGGCACGCTTTCATAGAACTAAGAACCCGGTTCACCTCTGCACCCATTCTTCAACATCCAGATCCGGATTGTCCATTCATTGTCAAGGTCGAGACCTCTAACACAGCCTCTAATTACGATGTTGGTAACCGCGAGCTCCTCGCTATGAAATTATCAATAGAGGGATGCTGCCATTGGCACCCGTTCACTGTCCTCACCGATCACAAGAACCTTAAATATCTGTGTGATAACTTTAATGTGAGGAAAGGAAGAAGTCAAAGTCAGTGAGCTTGAGGCTTGTGGAAAGTTTATTCACAATCTCCTTAATACAATAAAGTGTGCTCTTGTGCCTAACAGCAACATAAATCCACAATTAAACTTGTCCAGTTGTTTGTCTTGTGCTAGCTGCACCACAAGTCCTCAGCCGGTCCCTCTCTCTTTTCCCTCACGGTCTCTTCATGTCAATCACTGTAATGAGCAACAGGTGAATGTCATTTCGTACTTAACCTACTTACTCACCGCTTGTCTCCGACCGCTCTCTCCCGCTGATGCGTCCGCTGAACCACGCCCCTCTCGCCACAATCTGCATTCGGCCAAACGTTAGAATCCAAGACAGGCAAGATTGGCGCTATTCTTCACTCAATTCCGTTTTACTGTAACCTATCAACCAGTAAGGTTGAATCAGCCATGAGAATCATTCCCGAGAACTTTTTCGTAGCACCCGTGCAGTGGGACATCGTCACTGAGATAAACAACCTGAACAGCCAAAGTCCAGCTCCTCCTAAATGCCCCGCTGATGTCACTTTAGTTCCTGAGTCGTTACGAAAACGTTTGATGACACAGATTCACAGGGTGCCCAGCTTAGGACATCCAGGTATTACCGCTACACCTTCTCAGAAACCGCTTCTGGTGGCCCACCTTGTCATCTGACACTATCAAGTTCATCCAGGATTGCTCTGTCAAACCTCTAAATCATCCAGATACCTCCCGGCAGGCCTGCTGCAACCACTACCCACACCACAATGCCCATGGTCTCACATCGCCATCAACTTCATCACTGACCTACCCAACTCTCTAGGTAACACCACCATACTCACCTTCATGGAAAGGTTTTCCAAAGCCTGTCGCCTTATTCCCCTGCCAAAACTCCTTACTTCCTTTAAACACCATAACCAAGAGATTATATGAAATATATATGATTATATATATTCCTCCGATCCTATTGCCAACAGCGTCAATCCGCTGTTGGATCAGGTTCTTGATGTGGGCAGAATACACCCAAAACCCGTGAAACCCGCCACGGGTATGACCCCTTTCAAATGTATCCTGGGCTTCCAGCCACCGTTTTTCCCCTGGTCTGGTGAACCCACCAACCTTTCCTTAGTCACTAATTGGCTTCAACACAGTGAGCAGGTCAGGGATTGTGCTCACACTCACCTACTACATGCTGTAAGACGACAGACACAACAAGCCAACCAACATCGACGTCCCGGCCCAGCATATACTCCAGATCAATGGGTCTGGCTATCCACTAAGGATCTCTGCCTCAAGCTGTAGAAAACTCAATCCCAGGTATGTTGGTTCCTTCAAAATATAAGACAAATAACTCCAGTATCCTTCAATTTAGATCTGTCATCTAATTTAATCTGCCTTATCCCACTTTCCATGTATCACTTCTGAAACCCGCTGGTGGTCCGGGTGAAGAGTCCGAGAAGGGAGCCAGACCTCAAACCCCCCCATTCTGATTGATGGCAAGGGTGTGTATCAGGTGCACAAGCTGCTCGACTCCAGGAGCCGGGGCGGCGTCATCCAGTATCTGGTTGATTGGGAGGTGTACGGACCGGAGGAGAAATCCTGGGTCAACACTGGGGATATCCTTGTCCCCACCCTCACGGAGGAGTTTCACAGGACGAATCCATGAAAACCATCCCCTCGACCTCGTGGTAGTGTTTGCCTCCTCCCGTCAGGAGCCGCTTGCAGGAGGAGGGCTCTGTTACAGAGGAGGCTCCCACACTGCCTCCTCCGCACCACCAGAAGTAACCCTCACCTAAATATTAACCAGTTCTTATTCAGACTCCAATTCCCATCATCCCTCATACCTGGGACTGACCACACACACCCACACCCCATTACACACACACATACAAACCCCACACACACATCACTTCTTTGCAAAGTCTTGATTTGCCCTGGCTGTCACTATTGAGCGTTTCTCCTTGTATTTTTGTATACCCGTTTTCTGACCTTGGATTGTTTATCGTTTTGGATTGTTCTCTGCCTGCCCTGACTGGGATTTGTTTGTTGGATTGTGATTGTTTGCTGCCTGCCTCAACCCTTGCCTGTCTCACGTTCCTGCCTTAGCCCTGCCCCTGCTGTTTCTGTTTTTGGTGATTTACCCTGTATCATTTGACTATTCTCTAATAAAGCTGCAAATGGATCCAAGTGCCTCTGACTCATCACAACACAGTATAACGTATAAAACATTTTTGTTTATTGTTAAATGCCGAACACAGCTATAAGAACGCCTTTTCCAATCTAAAGAACTATAGAACTTTTAGTAGGCTATCACATTAAAATAGTGTATATAAAAATCCAGCAAATAAAAAAATATTATGCTACTAGAGCATTCAGGAATGTGATTTAGACTGGTGTTATCTCCTTGTTTACATGTACATACAAAAGTATTTGCGGTTAACTTTAGAAATGATTTAACTCCCATCACTATTTTTCCTGCGTTTTTGTCTTATATTCTGAACTTTGCTTTCATATTCTGGGCTCTTTTGCTTATCTATACATAAACATTTTATTAATAAGGTGTATAATAAATCGTAATCCACATTAAGCGTTTTAGAACACAAGTTTGCCTGCAAAGACGCGTGCTGATACCATGAATGTGGAAGGAATGCAGTGCATGTGCTGGCAGATCTGACAAGCTTAGCATAGCGTCTTTTTTTGGCCACCTTGTCCACACTTTGACAAACTTAAATATGCTCCTAATAACACCAGACATTTATCTAGCTTGAGTGGCCATGTAAAGCCAATGTTATGCTACTACTTACGTTTTGGATAATAAGTGATGTTTTGGGTTGATTCATTTTAAGTGAACATTTGCCTGCAGAATTTGCAAGTCATATTTTTGGGTTCATTTATTATCTTCTCGTAATGATCACTTTTGATTTCCTGCGTGTTAAAATTAACCTACCAAAAACAGCTGACTGAAAGGGGGCAGACCTACACTGCTTTTGACACAGTCTCTGTTGTTGGCTTGTCAGTAAAGCAGTATTACAATATTGCAGTTATTGCAACAGCCCTATATGAAACTGACCTTTACAGGTTTTTCCGTCATTGCTGATCTCATAGCCGCTCTTGCAGTAACACATAGAGCCAGAGCGTGTGACCCCACAGTTGTCCTGGCACCCAGCAAGCGTACAGTTGAGCACCAGTTCTGTGGAGATTAAAGGAGAGGACAGACACAGGTAAATATAAAATTCATGAAGTTCAATGTCTCGCAAGTGCTGCTGTTATTTAATGTATTAAAATATTGCATTACACACTAGATAATGCTTCAAAGTATGCCCCAGCTTTCAACAAGTGATCTGGGTTGATTGGGTTAGAGGTTATATATAGAGTTTATATAATCACTTTTTAATTTTAAAAGAACAAGAATAATTGAACAGACAAAGCGCTCAGTGGCTGAAATGTATCTGCATCTGGTACTTTAGGAGAACAAAATATGCAGCCAAGATGAGCATGTGCAGTGAATTCTTTGTTGCTAATCCATAAGCGGATTGTGCAGAAGACATTAATTCGACAGGGAACTTTACCACAGTACATGGTACTGTGAATTTTGAAAAATGTGAATTTTACAAAACTCCTATTGAAAAGACACTTGTTGGGAAATGCTGGTGTTTATAAAGAAACACCAAATGTGAGAAGTTGCATCATTGCTTCTGTGCTGGAAAAATGGCTTTTTTGTCCAATTACTGTAACTGACCTGTAATACTCATCTTTTAATGGTTTTCTGCTTTACAAACAGTTTCAACACTACAAATGTTTTATACATATTATCCATTTTTAAATTGTAGGTAACATTTTCCAATATGTACAGGCAGTTTGTAACTGAACAGAATAAACCCTGACAGGGTGATCAGGACCCTAACGCGAAGTGGGGGAGACATCGCACTGAAGGGCTTTATTTTACCATAACAACTGGCTGGCTGTATATTATCCCTTACTGTATAAATCTTATTTACACATGCATTTGCAACATTATTTACAACATATGTTTATGCCTGTCATATCTAGATACTTCACACCAGGTTTGATGTCATTGGTTTTTATCTTTCAACACCAGTCACTGTGCACTGATGAGAGCTGAGATGTGAAGTGTGAAGATTATTCATGTTAAAATACTTCCTCCTACTTTGGTTTAATATAAGTTGTCACACTTTATTTTACAGAATATACAAGTCTTGGTTCTGTATGTAACCCTCGTTCCCTGAAGGAGGTAACATAGATGTTACATTAGTATACTGTCATATGGGGCCTCGCTTGAGAACCTTATCGCCTTTGAGTGGTAGAAAAACACGCCGAAGAACATTGGCCTGAGAGGAAAGAGGCAATGAGCTCCGTAACCTACCCAGTGCTCTGGCAGGCAGACAGTCGCATCCCAAACAGGATGCAGAGCCTGGACACGGAGAGATTGCAGCGATTGTTCCTGCCCCCCTCCCACACAGCCTTTTCTTTTTGCTGATCTCCAAAGCAGACAAAGACCTGATCAAAACTTCAGAAGCTCAGAGTACGGTCCATGTAAATGTGCAGGACACAACAAATAAATGGCTGGTTAGGACTCAGTGATTCAGCCTCCTGGCGCCCTTTAGGAACCTGATGACCAGCTCTTGCTTTCCTACATACTTTTCTTTTAGTGCTAGGCAAAGGGCAGAGGTAGCGGCCATGTACACCTTCAGGGTGGAAGGGGACAACCTCCGTTCCAACCCTTCCTGCAGAAAGGAAAGCACAAAGCTGATCAGGCAAATGCGGGGGTCTTCTCCAAAGGAAGAACACCAGTCAGTGAAAAGGCTCCACTTAAAGGCGTAAGCCTGCCTAATAAAAGGAGCCAGTGCCTGCGTGATAGTGTCCACCACAGCTGGGAGTAGGTGTACTCAGGTGTCACTCAGGTCCTCCACATCTGCTAGAGATAATAGCAGGCAGTGAGAGGACTCCTGGGAGGCAAACAGGTCCACCTGGGGATGGAGTTTCCATACTACTAATAAGCTAATAAGAGGTTTTGCCTTATTGACCTATATAAAAATATGCCAGCACATTTTTCAAAAGTCAACAAAGAAAATTAGAATGTTTTCATCCTATCTGGCTTCAACACATTACGCCAAACATCATTCAACACATCATGACTGTTCCTCCTGTGTGAGTCTATGTGTCAATGTGAGTGTTTGCCTTGCAATAGACCAAGTGTACTCAGGCCTATGGCCTAAGATGCTGTTACAGGCTCCAAGTCCCATGACCCTGAAGAGAACAAGTGGGTTTAGAGAATGAATGGATGTTTAAGAAGTAAGATGTGAACATATGCACCATTGCACTGCGCAAGTGTGCAAGGTATTTGAATCTGCTTGTATTAAAGCATTTACATAAATGTGTTGATACTTGACCGAAATTGTAAAATGACAATTATTAATTTTTATGTGAACTACCCAGAATATTCCCTTAGCTAGAACTGGTCTGTCTGTGGCTGAATTGTTTATTATCACTCAGGATACCTTGGGGTGTTATGTTCTGATTTCTTGTCCCTAATAACCCCTGTCTACCTTCATCACCTCAACTGTGTGTATACATGTCCAGATGGCATTGTGTCACCTCACTGGAGGTCGCCCACCACAGTTTTCTGCCTACAGAGGGTGACTGGTGTGTGTGTGTGTGTGTCATTCTGAGACAGATACAAGATGAATCAAAGCTAACTGCATTTGAAAAGATCATATCATGATCACTGGACAAGAAATAAAGTAATCTAACCCCACACAAACATTTGTATTACACTGCATTATGTTTTTGTGGTACTAACTTAATACAGATGTTCTACCAGCTCACAAATCACAAATTTCACAGTCAGACAAATAATTTAATAAGCTATGCTACAATTTAACATTATCTATGAGAATAATTTAACTGGACTTACTGTGACTTTTCCTTTCAAGTAAGTAACACTACAGTATAAAAGAGTTTGTATTATAGTTCATATCACTGCATCTTATTCAAGTCGATAATTAAATGTTATAGGCCTAATGTTGGCATTAATTTTAACAACAACATAATACATTTTTAGAATTTAATTTAATAGTTTTAATTCCAGTTACATATTCCTTGGTAAAACAAGCATTAAATAACATTTTATATAAATAAATTAACTATATAAATTATATATAATATACACAAAAAATGAATAATAAATCTGCAATCAAACAACAGCACAAATTATGCCTACTGTATAAAACAACAGAAGTGAAGATCATCTAAAGTGATTGTGTTATTACACTAACAGAAATGTGTGTAAGGTATGGGACTGCAGTAGTGGCTGAAGAGAGTGAATACCTCTACAGTGTGGACCCTCGTCCTCTCCGTCAGTGCAATCCGGAACCCCATTACACAGTCTGCTCATGTGAATACACATGTCTGAGCCCAGACATTGATGTTTATTAGGAGGACACAGCAACACGTGGTTATGAGGACCTAAAGAGGAACATACCAGATAACGTTAAAAAACAGTAAAAAAAACTCATCATACTACACTAATTCAAGATACGTAACTGAATTCATCACACAAAAGGTCTAGATGGCATGCAGTATTTATACAACAGCTATTTTTGGCTATCAAATCTGATTGGACAAGGCATTTCATGAGTTAAGGTTAAGTTTTACAATTTTTTACAAAGATAAGTTTTAAAAAACTACTACTTAAAGAACTACTGTTTAAAAGGAGAAAAAAGGAGAAAAACAGGAAAAACATGGTGTTATGGAGTACACAATATTACTGTGACGACAATAAATTTAATCAGGAGTGTTGATGTAGGAGCAGAACTTAACACTTTACTCATATGTATCTGCCCTAACAGTGAAAGGATGTGTGTGTGAGAACAGATGTGTGATTTGAGTTCTGGAGGGCTGTGAGAATTGGGCACCGAAGTCTGGTGTCACCGAAGTCATTTAGCTGACACTTTTATCCAAAGCGACTTACAAATGAGGACAAGGAAGCAACTTCAATTACAATAAGACGTCTCAGGTATTTCAACACAGTATAAGAAGGGTGTTTAAGTGGCAGTGTGTTAGTAAATTAGTCAAGGAAGTGAAGACGAAAGAGATGAGTTTTTAGTTGTTTTTTGAAAATGGCTAATGACTCAGCCATTCTGATGGAGATATGGATTTGATTCCACCAACCGGGCAGAGTGAAAAAAAGAGTCCGGGAAAGTGATTTCTTCCCTCGTTGGGATGGAACCACAAGGCGACGTTCGTTAGCTGAACACAAATTTCTGGTGGGCACATTAGTGCAAAGAAGTGAGAGCAGGTAGGGAGATGCGGATCCAGTAGTCACCTTGAAGGCAAACATCAGAGCCTTGAATCTGATGCGAGCAGCTATTGGCAGCCAGTGCAACTGGATGAACAGTGGCGTGACGTGTGCTCTTTTAGGCTCGTTAAAGACCACTCTAGCTGCTGCATTCTGAATCAACTGCAGGGGCTTGATGACACAAGCCGGAAGCCCTACGAGGAGAGCATTGCAGTAGTCCATTCTGGAGAGAACCAGAGCTTGAACGAGGAGTTGTGCTGTGTGATTCGATAGAAAGGGTCTGACCTTCCTGATGTTGTAGAGGGCGAATCTGCAGGAGTGGTTTTAGAGATGTGGTCAGAGAAGCTCAGTTGACCGTCGATTGTTACTCCAAGACTTGTAACCGTGACACAAAATTATAATGCAGTTCTCTACTGTGACCCTGGAAGAAGCTCATCACTTTTCATATTTTTTCTGTATGGGTAATATATTTAAGACAACATGAAAATTTACTGGTGACAGTGTTTATAATGATAAATGGACAAATGTAAATATTTTAAATAATACTTATTTTTTCCCATGTAACAGCTGTATCCTTTGCCAATATTATATATGTATTGTCACGGGTGAGGAATCACACGACAAGATAGGCGGTGCAAAAATACCCCGGAGAGTGGATTTATTGACTGTGAAAGGGCGTGTAGTGCGTGGGGGAAGCAGCCGGGCTGGCTGCTGGTGCAGGTGCTGGTGCGGCTGGTGCGGCTCGTGCTCGGGGTTGCGTCCCTCCTGGCGGCGGGAGTGTGCGGTGGCGCGGGCTCCTTCAGACGGCCTTCGGCCACTCGCTGCTCTCTGGGTGCGCGGGGGACACGCAGCGATACTCCGGCTGGCGGCACTTTTAGGCTGCGCTCTCAGTCCAGGCGTTCTCTGCATTTGACTCTCGGTCTTCCTCTCCCTCTGGGCGGAAGGCGCCGCGGGGTGACGCGTCGCAGCTGTGCCCGGTCTGCC
>JAZGTJ010006918.1:0-23931 GCA_036877575.1 Botia almorhae
GCTTTGCTCTGAATAAAAGTTTATAGAGTAGGGGAGAGTGAGAGACTGTGTTGATATATATATATATATATATATATAGGAGAGAGTTGGGGGTGTGCACTTTTTTTGCAAATCTCTAAATGTAAAAATGCAAATGCAGATTTAGGAGATTTTTGTTTGGCTTTAGAGCATCTGTTTTCAACTGGATTTCTTTGCCTGCATCTGTGTGTGTGTATGTGCGTGTCAGCTGCGGGGATCTGATGACATTTGCACTCTAAATTAGAAGCTGATTTCACATTCACCTTGCCCACATGATATGTGTATGCACATTAGACAACTCAACCACTGATATCCAATCAGTTTTTATTTTTCTAAAAATGTATTTTATTTTTTGGGGTGGGGGGGGGCAATGGGCTAACTTATAGTTAATATGCCTTAAAGAAAAGTAAAGATTTTTCTTCACTGTTTATTTTTTTACTGTCTTCGCTGTGAATAAATGTTAAGAGCCGTAGGCAGGCTGAGTCAGAGGTGACAGTCAAATGGCCAGTGTGTGTACAGTAATGCTACCAGCAAATGCTGATCGATTTACCCTGCAGCATGCTAAATGCTATGTGTTGCGCCCCAAGGCCCAGCAGTGTTTCAGTGCTTGGTGGCTTCACTTTGAGTCTATCTGTTAAATCAAAAATGGTTTATATCAATGTGCTTTATATCAACAGAAACTCTTGTACTGGACAATATTTACACACTGTGGACACACCTTTGCCATCTTTAACATGTATTTGTCGTCCCCTCAGACCTTCTGTCATCCATCACCTCTGGTGGCTATCTGAACGACCATGAGGCCGTGACCAAAGCCTTCCAGGAGGCTCGACAGATGAAGGAGCAGCTGAAGAGAGAGCAGCAGGTTCTTGATGCCAAAGTGGCAGCAGTCAACAGCCTGAGCCTCAACAACGGACGTTCAGAGAAGGTTTGCTTATCTCCATCTTTACATTATGTACATTACATGCTAATTCATACTACATACCGATAATCGCCTGGTCTTTAAAAAATTGCATTGCACATTATTCACAAAGTTTTATGCATCCTTACGTTTCATTATACATTTTGGTTAATTTAATAAGAATGTAGTTCTGTGAGCTTTATTCATTCTTTTATACCACTTTTAACTTTTCATCAAAATCATGTAGTAAATGCCAAATGGATCCAGATTCCGTTCAAACCAGAACAACTAATGTAAGCAAAGATCAAAACAGCGGAAACAACACAAACAGAACATGCTTATCTGTGAATAAAGAGATTTACAGAAGCTGTTAGTGTTTGCTTGTGAAGACGAAACAGTGGAGGTGACTGAGTTTTGTTGTACATGGTGGCAGTGTCTGGGGGACAGGCTGAGGGGAAGCCGGGCGCAGTGAACGGGATGGTAATTCTAACGACCTGGCTGACACTAATATGAAATGACTTGTCCGTGTGACTAAATTGGGCTTGTTTGCTAAACAGCAAATGTTATTATGCTACAGCACGAGAAATGTTTTCAGCCACAGATATTAAAACATGCTCAGTTTCGGCAGTATTTGCATACAAATGCTTCAACATGCGGAGCACACAGGTAAACAAGCATTAAATTATAGACGCTTTCTCCACGTCCCCGTTTAATGGCATGATTCACATGAGCAAAGAAAAACATTTGTATATACACACATCTGCCTGTTTCCTGGTCATCTTTCCTTAGTAGAGAAACATTTGGTTTATTTAGTAAACTTTTGTGTGTAAACGGTGTCCAGTGAGGAAGTTAACCTTATTTACTTTACTAATGTGTGGTCTTACTGTAAATGATTCATTAGACTTTACTTCAGATTGTAAAAACGTATCTTCATAATCTTTAATCTTCTGCTGATCACATAATATTATTTATTAATAGCGTTTTAGGCATTGTTTTAGTAAAATCACTTTCAGGTGTGACTCCACTTTGGCATAAAAAACGCACATTTGTCATTATTCAATCAGTTCCCCGATGTATTAAGTCGGAGTCCAATTTACTACGCATGTAAAATGGGCAGTAAACAGCATTTCGAAATTTGCTTTAACAAAAAGCACGTTTATGGGTTTGTTGTTGCATTCAGTTTAACACATCCAAACTAATAAGCTGCGTTTTTTGCTTCTCTCTGCCGGGCTTAGTGACTGTCCCGACTGCTACTAGGTTAATGAAGGTGCATTAGAAATAATCCATATTTTCCCAAGCGCTATATCCTTATTATGGTTTACAACAGATCAGCTGCACTTTACCCAGACCACGGCTTTAAGCACTCAACACTCTCGGCTGGCCTTCCTGCTGCACTTTTCCACAAGTGTGGGGTACAGAGAGGTTATTTTTGTTTAAAGCTGCGAAAAGGGGCAGATTAGAGAGAGAGAGAGAGAGAGAGAGAGAGAGAGAGAACATTGATCTCTGGACAAGTGGACTTTGGGGTTAGTCTGACTGGATCCTGCTGAGTCTGAACTGTTCTTTCCACTGCAACCATCTGATGCTTCTCTGTTCCGTCCATTATCTCCTGATTTTAGACAATTACTGCCCCTCTTTAAATTAATGTTGCTCTTAAACCTTGTTCCCTGTGAACCCATGTTGTGGTCAAACCAAGCGTTGTCCCTAAATCTTTGGTGTTTGCTAAGCTAAATGAATAGAGGCAGATGAGTGAGGCCAATCGCCTATGAGATAAAGAAGTTTTAGTGTGTGTCCAAAGCCAAAGTAGTTTGTGTGTTGTAGACACATTATCAAACCTGATCATCTCTCGCTTTCTCTTTGTCTCTCCGGGGATAAATTCTCTCTCCATTACACATTCATTTAAACCGCACTCACTCACTCAGTCTGAACAATTAAATCTCAATGGTTGCGAAATGGTGTAATGCATTTCATTACAGAATCGCAAAAGCTCGGGTCATTCTCTAATGGTGAGGACTGTGTCTGTGAGTGTGTTTTAAATGTAGCATGGATTTAGGATGGAGTCTAATTGACTAATTAAGCCCCAGATGCAACTCCGGGGGGTTGGGGGGGTTATGCGTGTTTAGAGCGGGCAGAGCGCGTTGTGTTGAAATTTGTGGCCCAGCTACATTAGCCATGTAAATGCATAGTAAATCTGCTTTTTATTGGGTGTAATAAATACCCAGGAGGCTGTGCGGTCCAGCCCTGGTCTCATCTCTAGAGCACTCACGTTCTCTAATGCATTGACCTTAGGCTGAGCAAGAGAGATTGAGACTGAATGAGTTTAGAGGGAAAGTGTAAATAGATTGCAGGTGGCTTCCAAGCTGCTTGTAGATTATGGATAAACATTGGCTCACTTCTAGCATTTTCATTTGCCTTCTTTCCTCATAAGTACAGCCACATGATTGGTCAGTTTATATGTGATAATGTAAATGAATCTGTGTTTATTTGTGAGTTAGGAATGTAACAGAATTGGTTGTAAATACGTTGTGTGTTTGTAGGATAAAGCTGCTCTTGAGAGCCTAAGCCAGCAGTTGAAGCAGTCCGAAGAGAGTAAGTTCGCTCACGCGATCATGGACTTTGGCATCAGCGGTGATTCTGATGGTAAGATACTCTTTTACTCAACTAGTATCAACTATCTCAACTAGTCCCATTTAAATGCAGCAATCAAAACTGACCCTTTAACTTACCTTTCTACTTACACTTTCCTGGCCTCATGTTCCTCCCTATTATTTTGTCTTATTTGTTTCAATAATAAATAAGTCACACTACAGAAATAAACTGGGTTGTGAATGCTGCTTCTTGTCACCTTTAAGAACATTATTGTTGTAACATTACATTTATTTTTGTAAAGTTATGTGTAGTCTACGTGTGTGCATGTCCCCCCACTAACAGTAATCTTGTCTCTTCAGGAAGCCCAAGTGTTTCAGACTCACGGATCTTCAGAGAGGCCCGGGGACGTGGCAGCAGCGAACCGCATATCAAGCGACCCATGAACGCCTTTATGGTGTGGGCCAAAGATGAGAGGAGAAAGATTCTTCAGGCCTTTCCAGACATGCATAACTCTAACATCAGCAAGATCCTAGGTGAGAAAAAGAGATCAATTCCATTCAATTCAATTCAATGGTATTTATATAGCGCTTTTTACAATGTTACATTGCTTCAAAGCAGCTTTACCTAAAAAATAATAATAATACTAAAACACAGAACAAATGTCAGACATGTTAATGGTATTATTGTAAATAATATGTGTGAGTTATAGTATGTTTATGAATAAGGGGTTGACTGAACCGATAAAACATACATAGGGTGCAGAGTGTGCATAAGAGTACATTAATCTAAACAATCACATTTGAAGCTGTGCAGTCGTTTGTTTTTTACACAAAGCTTGTGACATTAGTTTACATCAAAAGTTTTTAGCAAAATTTGACCCATACTGTACTTTTATCCCTAAATGGCTGAGATTTGTGGGTGCAGTAACGTGGGCCGGGCTAAGAGTGTGGCTCCTTCAGATAGAATAGTGTCGCCAGCTGCAGACAGAGCAGAGAATCCACTCCTGT
The DNA here is from genome assembly GCA_036877575.1 of Botia almorhae. Lineage (NCBI taxonomy): Eukaryota > Metazoa > Chordata > Actinopteri > Cypriniformes > Botiidae > Botia > Botia almorhae. Next base: position 4,513 of record JAZGTJ010006918.1, read on the forward strand.
TCTTCCTCACATACAAACACAAAATGCATTGTGTAACCACTGCCTAATGAATCGCTCTGGAGGGCTGACTCCAACAATGATGATATAATTCATTATGCATTAAACCAGCACTTGAGTCTGTCTGACATTTTCTCCAGGCCTCTGGGATTGTGTTTGACATTTTAAAGAGCTCCTAAGCGTTTTATAACGCAGGGAAATCTGGTTTTAATAAGGCCCCGCTCTCTCAATTGTTAACAGAAGGAGTTCCCCTTTCCAGAATTGGGTGCGTGTCAGAACCAGTGGTGACAGATTTTTCCCATTAAACATACAGTAGGACTGTGTAAATTCAACACAGGCTCGCAAGCGTATAAACAAGCACATACATAACGGTCTAAATTCAGTCTTGCTGGGGGTTTTTGTCAAAATAGAGAATAGCGTGTGTATCCACGTGTAGTGTGTATGCGTGTTTGTGTGTTCCTAGGCTTTTATTAATGAGAAATAAAGGACACAGGCCACAGGTACACCTGTTAAGCTCCAATAATTAGATGGAGTATGTTAGCGGTCCACTTAACCCCCATCACCTGAAATAATGACGCATGTCACCAGTGTGTGCGTGAATGTGTTTTACAGGGCAGAGAACACACACTATTTTGTTCTGTTTGACATCAACTCCACTCAAAGGTACTCATTAGACCAAACAAAAACCCTCTCTTAGTGCAAAGCGAGCAACCTGGCAATTCAGCTCTCTCAAAGGACAGGCGCCATTTACAACCACTTAAAACATGTGTTTTTGTATAAGGGACACATAAAACGACGTATCTCGAAAAGTTGGACTACTTTTCACTTTACACGCCATCTTAAACACCCTAAAAATTCAGGACGTAACACAGCAGCAAATGGAATGTGGTTTAAATGGCATTTTCCTGTGCCCAATGCCTAATGATAGAACCACAAATTCATTATTTGAGTCTGTGTATCTTTACGTGCTTGTTCTCTAATGCCTGGCTATTCCCTCAGGTTCTCGTTGGAAGTCCATGACCAACCTGGAAAAGCAGCCATACTATGAAGAGCAGGCCCGTCTTAGTAAGCAGCACCTAGAGAAGTACCCAGACTACAAATACAAACCACGGCCCAAACGCACCTGCCTGGTGGACGGAAAGAAATTGCGCATTGGTGAATATAAGGCAATTATGCGCAGCCGCAGACAGGAAATGCGCCAGTATTTTACCGTAGGGTGAGTTTTTATTATTACTTGAACTGTTATATTCTTGTACACAGCGTCTTAACCAGGCACTACACGACAAGGTTAAAGCAACAAGTAATGTTTCAACTCTGTTTGGCGTACAAACTACGTTTCACAACGAAAAACACGCAATAATTGCTACAGTAAATAATGTAAGATCGTGTGTGAGTCAGGAGTTCTCGCGAAAGATGAGATTTCTTTCTGTTAAAAATAGTAGCCTGCAAGAAGCTTCCGATCCAAGTTATTTGTGTGGGAGATCCAGGCAGCAACGAATGCCTGTTCTGTTCTGTTGTGGGTCTGTGATTCCTCCCCCAGAACATCCTCTTGCCTTATATCCTGCTCTCTCATTGGCTGTAGGTCGTCGGCGATGTAATTTCCAGTAAAAACACATCTCGCACTGCAAGACTGTCAGTCAGATCCAGATATTTAGCATGCAAATATCTCACAAGCAATTCTGTGACGTGTCGGCGATTCTCTCAGACCGCATATTTGTCAATGCACACTGTGTGATTGTCACTCACGTGCATGAGTACCAGTTTGAGCAGCAGATTTGGGGCATTGGTGATTTTCTCAGAACTGTCGACAAGTCAAAACCGGGGTTAAATTATGTAGTGTGAACCCAGCATAAATGTCACTCATCTAAATTGGTTAGGGCACAAACGACGAGATAGAGACAGAGATGGCTTCCATCCCTTGATGCTTCATTGTTTTGGATCCGATTAGAAAACATTTTGGCATTGACATTATATAAAATTACATTCAAGGATCAAAGATACGAGACAGTATCAGTGCCCTTTAAGTTAGGGCATATTGAAGAGAAAAACAACCATTTTCTTTTCAGGCACTGCTAACAGATTGTGTCTGTTTGTTTGTAATATAGGCAGCAAGCCCAATTGCCCTTGTCCTCAGCGGGTGTTGTGTACCCAGGCACGCTGTCTATGGCAGGAATGCCCTCTCCACAGATGCCCTCTGAGCACTCAAGCATGTCCAGCAGCCCTGAACCAGCCCCACCCACCAGCCAGGCCTCATACCTCACCACCCACAAGAGGAAGGAGCCCCGCGTGAAGGAGGAGGATCTCCGGATCGATGACGGCAACGGCGACGCCTATGACGACTTCGACTATGAAGACGAAGACGGAGACTACGGCAGCGACAGTGAAAATCACATCGCTCATTAAACCCACCAATCAAAACCATCTCACCAGTCACCTGGCATCTCACACAAACTTCATTCTGTCCCCATATACCGTCCAATCAGGACTCCTCCAGAGCCAAGCCCCTTCCAAAGGAGTCTCAGTAACCAGAGCAAAGCACAGGACCTGTCAATCAATGTGACTGTTACACAGAAAGGAGGGTCTTGTAGAGGAAGCGTAACACTTTCTTCGAGTCCCACTGAGGGAACGTACTGCAGCAAGTTCATATAGAAACAAGAGTAAGCTATGAGGAGAAATTGAGACCAATTTTTGAGACATTTATTATTAAAACAAGGACCTGTCAGTTGACCTGTCATAGACACTTTAAAATGGTGGACTTGTTTGTTTTTAAAGAGACACTTTAAAACAGCTTTTTTTGGTTCTATATTCTCACTCAGGTACACAGTGCCAACAAGTGGCTTGTGAATGTGATTTTGTTGTTTTTGTGCTACAGTTTTAATAGAGAAAAAGACATTTATTTTCTTCACCGTAAAAAGCACCTGACAGGAGTAACAACAAACATTTCCTACTTTTTTCGGCGTGCTTCTTGCTGAATCTCTCTTACTGTCCCGCTCATGCCCATTTCCTCACAGTCTACAATGTCTCGATTTGTTTCATTTTTGTTGTTTTTTGGATGAAAGGATGGAAGGGAGGATTCAAGTCCCTTCACTCAGGAGTCTGGATAACGCTGGATGACAGACAATCCCTCCTTCCTCGCATCTTTTCTTCTTGACACACTTTACTGTTCCTTTCTGCTCCCCTTCTGTGGGAACTTTGGACGTCAAAGTCTCTCTCAGGTGTGGAGACAAACTTTATGACATAGCACAAACTTTGTGTTTTGGCGTACAGCTGACGTGGCGATGGTTATCAAGGGGAGTTAAAGCCTTGAGCGGAATTGTTGTATGTGTGTACATTTTTTGTGTTTAAATATTCTTATATATGTGGATGAATGCGCCTTTTGCTAGATTTTAAGTTAATTTTTATTACACATAGACGGTTGATGTGCTGGTCATGTGAACGTAAACAAAACATTAGCATTTGAGGCATACGATTCATGCTAGCAGGCAGATCAGCAGGAAAGAAACCAAATGTCTAAAAGTGACATTTCATTAGAGCACAGAAACACAGAATTTCTTTTTTGCTTCTTTTGTCTGTCCATTTATTCCCCCTCTCTGTTTTTCATCACTTCTCATGTTTTTGTTATTTCATTCTTTGTCTTTGTTCATTTTGTTTCTGTCCTTTGTTTGTTCATTCATTGTTTGTTTTTTCATTCTTTTCATTTTGTCTTCTCATCTTTCTTTTGTGTCTTCTCATCTCATTCTCGTTCCATAAGAAAAGACGATGAGAGAAAAGCTCTCTAGAGAAGAGTTTTTAGAGATGAGTGCTTGAATGGCTTACTGAAGGAAGTGAATAGAGGTTCTGTATAGGACTCCACTTTACCCTTCCCAAAATCCTCAGTGCTTAGTTCTCTGTTTACAAATAAAAGCTCCCATCCACTGAGAGAAACCAGTGTTCCTGACACAGGAAATGCACGTGTTTCAGTGAGAGCACCTTAATGTATCTCTCACCCTCAGTAGGGGTTTGTGTTTACTCTCCCTTTATTCCCTTTCTTCTTAATCTATCACTTTGTTTATCTCTGTAGAGTAGTGTCAATCCGTCAATCAGTCATCTGCTCACTGTGTGACTCCGACTGACCAACTCCATCTTACTGCACCTGTTGGCACGGCGACAGCATTTGATTGACGGCTGCCCTAACTATAACTACTTTGCCAGCCTCTCTTTGGCCTGGTTGTGGGCATGAGCAGGTAGCTGGATGAGAGAAACACACAAGCTGTTTTATGAACAACAGCCAGACTCCGACCATTAATACATCTCTCTGTCTTTTCTGCTTTACATTTACCCAAATGCCCTCCGCACACAACACCGATTTAGATAGCACAACAATCTATATAACATAAAACACACAACACAAATGAGCAACTTTTCTGGCCTGCCTGAGATTTTTGTAAAAACCTGCCGATTGTTGCGTAATCTTAAAGGTACTCTGACACCTGCAGCACTAGGGAAGTGATTTACACTCTAGCACTCATTCTGATGACCGACCACATCTTGCGTGATCGTCTTTGTCTAGTTTATTTGGTTCAGTCAGGTTCAGCCCCCTCTGTAACAATCGTTTGTGTTTTGCCTCCATGTCATCGTCACTCTGCTGTTGAGGTTGAGGTTTCAGACTCTGCATGTCAATGTTTTAGTTTGTATTTGCAAATACTGTATTTTATTTTCATTAAACCTGCCTCTAGTGTAATAATAATATTATTAACAATGATTTTAAGAATAGGCAGCATTTCCTAAGTTTAGTAAGTTATGTACAGTATAATTTATTATTTCCCGCCAGTTGGATTTTTTTATGATCGTACGGAAACTGCGCTTGACAAAGCATTATATTTAGCTGGGTAGTTATTTAGATCTAATTATTATGTTTAATATTTTGTTTGTTTTTCTTTGTTATTTGTTATGTTTGTTGTTTTGTTGAAATGATCCTGTTGTGGACGCTGGTATCTCTGAGAAATGGTCACAGTCAACTGCTGACATGAAGGAAAAAGAGACAGTTCTCTTTTTATCATTTTCTTTTTTTCCTCCGTGCATTGTTCATGAACTCCAAACACATTTCTTAAAGCACTAGGACTCTGGATACTCGGAGACAAAAATAAGAAGTACATGATATTTTTATTTGTAATGGTTTATGTATAATGTGAAGTTTCCTATCTGTTTAATACTCTTTTACTTTTACTGAAGATAAAGAAAACAGCTATATTATACCCCCAATTGTTATTGAACAGGAGGAGCATGGATCTTGTTTACTAAGATTTGTCATCCTCCTCGATTCATTGGAACATCATTGGTTTGGACAAACGTAACTCATTATCTACCGTGTTATAGAGAATAGGTCAGTTTAGGGTTATAGTATGAATTGTTTAACCCTTAATGGCATAGTTCATCCAAAAAAGAATGTTTTGTCATCTTTTACTCATGCTAATGTTGTTCCAAACTTCTTCGACCTGTGGAGCACCAAAGCAGAGTAAAGCCACACATTACCTTTGTATAAGAAACAGACTGAAATATTAATAAGTTACAAATAAGTTGTTCGCTGAAAATCTTGCCCTGAAATCTTGCTTGACAGCTGTGGTCACCATTTACTCTGATTGTGTGGTAAAGCCCAGCCTGGACATTGTGCTATAACTCCTTTTGTGTTTCAGGCAGAGATGAATGTCATGGGCTAAGAATGACACAATGGTTAGTAATGACAATGATGACAAAATTTTCAGGTAACCTTTCCTTTCCTTTAAATAAGACTTGTCTGATTCCAATGAAGCTCCACTGAATGGCCATATTAGATGTTCTTATCTGTTGGATTCTAGAATTGTTTTAGCTCCACACTATGTCTCCCTCTGTCAATCAAACTCAACAGAGATTTCACAATAATCCCTTAATAATTCGAATCACAGTCACAAAATAGCAGCCATCTGATGACCATGTTTTACATGTAGTAACAACACAATCATACCAATTGAATAGTGTCATAAATGCTGAAGGATGTCTGGGTTAGCATACAGGGTCACATTCTGTCAGCTTGAAAATCTCATGGTCTTTATGAACACATACGGTGATGCATTTAAATGACAATGATGATGACCTGTATTACAAATAATAATAAGACAATCAAAATCACGTGTGGAGCTCAAAACAACTTTAAACAACAAACAAAAAGTACTTACAAATTTATCCACCTCCACTTGAAAATCGAGACAAATAATGATGTAAATATAGCATAGAGTTATAGATTTATATTTTGTTCATAACACAGTGTAATATAAGTTGTATATTTCTTTCTCTCTTTAATTGATGTTATTCATGCCACAATAAAAGCAGGAGTTACTGTACTCTTATGGAAAAAAGAAAAAAGCAAGCTGTGGGTTACCACCATCTGTTCTAAGTTGACGTTTTTCAGTATTACTGCCCGTCAAGGCTCAAATAAAACAGCAACGTGTTCTGTATCTCTACCGTGTGTCTGTGGCTCATTTTCTGTTTCACCACAACACAAAAACAAAGTATTGAGAACCACTGTTGTCTGTTTAGCTCCTATCACAGAGACGCCCAAACCCTTCAACCTTCACTGATACTGTCATTGTGTGTGAATATATCAAAAATACAAATATAGCTCCGTTCCAAAACCTAATCACCCGCCTCACTTCCTACTGCCTAGACAGCATCCTACCACCATGATATCTAATATACAATCCCTTGCAAAAGTATTCATACCCCTTGAATTTTTCCACATTTTGTCACCTTACAACCACAAGCTTAAATGTATTTGATTGAGATTATTATTTGTATTTAGTATTTGATTATTATGTGATAGACCAACACAAAGTAGCACATAATTGTGAAGTGGAATGAAAATGATATACAAAATATACAAAATTTTAAGCAAATGAAAATCTGAAAAGTGAGGCGTGCATTTGTATTCAGCCCCCCTGCGTCAATACTTTGTAGAGACACCTTTCACTGTAATTACAGCTGCAAGTCGTTTGGGGTATGTGTCTACCAGCTTTCTTGAGGTATGTCTCTTCCAGGTTTGCACATCTAGAGACTGAAATTTTTGCCCATTCTTCTTTGCAAAATAGCTCAAGCTCAGCCAGATTGGATGGGGAGCATCTGTGAACAGCAATTTTTAAGTCCTGCCACAGATGCTCAATGGGATTTAGGTCTGAACTCTGACTGAGCTATTCTAACACATGAATATTCTGTGATCCAAACCATTCCATTGTAGCTCTGGCTGTATGCTTAGGGTCATTGTCTTGCTGGAAGGTAAATCACCTTCTCAGTCTCAAGTCTTTTGCAGCAGGTTTTCTTCCAGGATTGCCCTGTATTTAACTCCATCCCATCAACTCTGACCAGCTTCCCTGTCTCTGCTGAAGAAAAGCATCCCCACAGCATGATGACCATGTTTCACAGTGGGGATGGTGTGTTCAGGGTAATGAGCAGTGTTACTTTTCCACCACACATAACGCTTTGCATTTAGGCCAAAAAGTTCAACTTTGGTCTCATCTGACCAGAGCACATTCTTCCACATGTTTGCTGTGTTCCCTACATGGCTTGTGTCAAACTGCAAACGGGACTTCTTATGTCTTTTTTTCAACAATGGCTTTCTTCTTGCCACTCTTTCATGAAGACCAGATTTGTGGAGTACACGACTTATAGTTGTTCTCTAACAAACCACTGAGGCCTTTACAGAACAGGTGTATTTATACTAAGACTAAATTACACACAGGTGGACTCTATTATCTAATTAGGTGACTTCTGAAGGCAATTGATTGCACTGGATTTTATTTAGGGGTATCAGAGTACAGGGGGCTGAATACAAACTGAATTTACAATGTTGGACATCATTGTATCTTTCAGGAATGACATGCGTCATGCTGGACAGTAGCACACCAGCTGGGGTTACAAATATTTGTATAAGACAAATCCTAAGGGTTTGTTTTAATTACCCTCCCTCAAATAGGTGGTCTATAATTTTTTTAAGCATTTAATATACTTTCATATTAGACTTAGAACTAAGTACATACTGCATGCTTTTTTAATGTTTGCAACACATCAAAAACTGCCTACTGTTATCATACCATCAGACACAGAAACTTTATAAAGAACACATTATAAAGTCATGTTTTGAAAGAAGCTTTCTTCAAGTGAAGAAAATGCACGGGAAAATTCCTGCACAATAAATCCTGCTGGAAAAAGTGTGTGGGCACAAGGTAACCTTTACTGCTTACTAAACATTGTTAATCTAGAGCAGTGTACTTTGTATTTCCACCAATCAGTAGGCCAGCAGTAAGGAGTGCAATGAGATCACAACCAATGAAACAACTGATCTAATTAACCACAAATATGATGGTGAAATGGATACAACAGAATGAAAAGCACAAGTTTTGCATGCAATGTGTTAGTTAATGAAGGAACAGAACATAAAATGTTGTTAATATCAATGCTTTTGTAAATGCTGCTGGGTTCAAACCTCTTGTGTTTTTCCAACCCTGTAATGTGTTTGTTCACTGTGGGCCTGTGTTGCTGTCTTGAGTGTTTGTCTGAGAGTTAAGTACTCCAAATTTTCATTTAAACGTGGTGAAAGCAGGCTGGAAAATTGAGTCTTTAAGTCTTTAAGTGAAGTAGTCTAGCCCAGGGCACTGTAAATATTTGATTTTTAGCCTGTAGCTAATACTGAATAGACAGTGTTTTGTGAGTGAGTGTGTGTTTATCTGTACAGTATGAAGCCAGAACAGAAAAGAAACAAATTTAATATCTGATTACTCAAGTTATGTATTTTCTGCAGTTTACATCTCAGTCTCTGCGGTTGCAGAAAAAAGAGGCACGAGTTTTCTTCAGAAGCAACAACATCATCTGAAGGAAGCAATTAGCATAATTCCGAGTGTGTATTTGCTGTTTTTACATGTTTGTAAGCTTATGCTAGCTTATGTATTTTTACAGTTACCGTGTCTGCATGCATGCTTGCATATGTCTGTGTGTGTACGTGTGTGCATGTGTGTTCCAGAGAGCTAGTGTGATAGCTCGGTGAAATGTGCCGATTTGAAGCGTGGGTGTTTAGAGATTGAGTAAAAACGATGTCACATTAATGATTTAAAGTAGGTAATAGGATGTGATGTGCCTCCAGAGCCGGCAGCTAAGCTGAGTTTAAGACACTCCGTTAATGTATTCATGAAGAGGGGGTGATTAGAGAGCACTCAGAACTTGCATACGCACACGCGCATTTGCACGCACATTTCCACTGACAGACAAACGCACACGCACGACACCTTAACGCGACCAAAAACCAACACATCTGCACTTGCACTACAAAGGCAAAATGTTAACATGCATGTCAGTCTGCATCGCAGGGACCAAATACGTTCAGCTGCCACCAACAGACAAAACAACATACAACAGGTTAATCACTAAATATAAACCGAACCAAATTGCGAACAAAATTACCAACCACATGATATTTCAACAACATTTTATAAAGCCACTAAAAATATAAAACGCTAAACAACTACAAGAACTTCAAATTCAGGTAGTTTTTTTTTTCTTTTCTGTTTAATATTTTAGGTTAAAATTTGTTTAAAAGTATAAGTGAATATACCTATTAATTTTTTGAATATGAATTTTTGATAGTACACATTTTTCTATGAGGAATTACTGTGAGGCCATAAAACTGCATGCATAAACAATTATAAAGTCATTAAATAATAAAGCAAAATGCAGTTTAAAAATACTTTTAGATGGGCTATACAACACCGTGTCGCAGCGTGTGTTATTAAGAGCGTGTTACGTCAGCTATCCACATCCAGATGATTCTAAAGCACCTGCAAGTCAGCTTTAGTCCTCTTCTCCATTTCCACTTCAGCACAGGAATGTATGATAATGGGTTGAAATTTTGAATGCTTCTGTGTCAATGTCATACCCCATCAAAACACAGGAGTTCAGTTTGTGTGGTCTGGGGATGTTTTGGGGGTGCAAACACAGCTGTAGGTGATTGGTTCTGCTGTTTGGCTTCAGTTTAGCAGTAGGTGAAAGACAGGCATAGGATCAAGAGAAACAGCACTGCCTAAGGGCGCTCCAGTCAGCTCTGACACATTTCCCCTATACAGACGACACGTTACATTTGTTCACATTCAGTGACTTCATCAACAGCTGGCCTACTCCACCCCCTTTATCTTCCCATTAACACTCATTCACTTTAAATCTTTTCTGCGTCCTTCAAAGTCTGACTCGTCGTCTTGCGTATATGCCAGTTCTCGTGTCATTTCAGACAGTCTGACACTGTTTGCACACAAACAGCGCCGAGATCTCAAGACTCGATCTGAATGGCTGGTTTTAGTGAACTTCCTAGAGTGAAAGCACACGGTTCTTTTTTATTAGTCCACCTGGAAATAAAGTTGTGTTAAAGTCGTAATTTTAGGATTACATAATAATTGGAATTTAAAATGTTTACGCAGTAGCAGCATTAGTTTAATAAAAAGATAGAAGAGACGGTTTGTGGCTACACAAGACTGTATTTTAGACAAACAGCGTTATGTTGTGTGATTTTGTTTAATTACCACAATTATACAAAATAGCACTAAAATTTCAACAATTTAAAGTTTTGGATGTAGCACTTAACATTTTGTACCGACAATTTTACAGTGTTTGTGCTTCATCTGTAGAACAGCTTGACTGAGTGGTATGTGAAGAGACCGTTTGCACCCGCTGGCCTCCATTTGTAATTTATCAAATTGATTTTTGAAGCATTTTTCTCCAGCCATTAACACCCGAATCCACACATGCTAATATTATGCTAATGGTATGTTAATTGAGAGGGGAGCTGCTAAGCAGGCCTGCTGTCAGGAGCTCTTGTGAAAACTGGGTGGGGTCACTCGCAAGCTGCAAAACGAGCCGTAACACAAATAAACAAATCTCTAAAAGCTTACAGGAGCATCACTGCATGATAACGCACAAAGGAGGGGGTGCAGTCGGACACTCGTTGGAATTAACAAATGTGTCATTTAAACCGAGGCTGCAAATCTGGATATTACTCTTGCTCAAGTCAAATGGTGTAAATTTCAACCGTACTCGTGTTTCTGGATTAGATAGATGTTGAAAAGATGAAATTCAGTCGTTGTTTTTACCCTTATGTTGTTCATAAGCCGTATGTTTTTCTTCTTTCTGTGGAACATAAAAAGAATCAAATTGTACTGCTCGGTATTTTTTTTATTTAATTACAGCAAATGGAGAATAAAGCTTTCAAACTTTAAGCATGATGCAAAAGCAGCAAAAAGTTCATAAAAAGTACATACTTTAAATTCCAATTCATTTCAAAGCATTTTGTAGCTTTGTGTGAACCCACATTTTGTTCAATATTTACTATCTTCCACCCTAGTGAACTATTAACTCCAGAATTACTGAATCAATGAGTTTAGAAAGTCAAACAAACTCATTTCAACTATTCAATGAAAAGATCCGACTTAAAAGAATGATTGGAACTGAATGTTCCTTACACAGAGCTATCATAGTGCAAGCTATCAAGTGAAGATACTGGAGCTATTGCTTTGTTTGTGAAGGTTAAAAACCTCAGACCCCATTCATTGTAATTGAATGAGTGTCCAATTCTTCAAATCCTTCCTTTGGTGTTCCACAGAAGACAAAAAGTAATATTGCTTTGGAAGGCCATGAGGGTAATTAAACTTTAGAGTAAAAACAGTTTTTTCCAGTTTTGCCATCAACAGTTTTATAGCACGTCACTTTCTTGGTGCAAATCTCCCAACGTCTCTCTCCTGCCAGATAGCCCCACAATACCCCACAGCTCAAGCTATAAAGCTCTCCCCCGAACCTCCACACGTCCCCCCGTCTCCAAAGGTCGACTGCTGACCTCTTCAGGAAGAGAAACGGCTCTCTACCCCAAGAGAGACGCTTCCTCCCCCTCTTGTTTTGACAGTGACAGTGCAGCGAAGCGTATCTTTAATTTGCCCGGGTTGGCGTTTGCTCTATGCTCGAAGACTTTCAAGTTTTTTTCTCTGGCAAATATTTGTTTTTGATTTGCCAGAATGAGAGAGGCCCCACTGGCATGTTCTGGGGCAGCATTGCTCTGCCCTCAGCACAGTGACCGCTATTGCCAGCTGTTGACTTTGTAGCTGAATTTTGTTAATATTCACTTTCTCTTCATACGCTGTGTCCTCTTTTCAGCCTTAAAGCCTCAATCACTATAAGGAGAATGCCATGTACTTGTACCGAGAAAACCTGCTTCTTGTGTCATAATGTATAATCAAAGCTGACAACTGATTAAAAATTATAATAATAATAAATAATATAGTGATTAGATAATAGGATTAATTCTAAATAATCTTACACAATATTTGCTTGAATCATAATTCAAAAGACATTACTGCTGCAAATGCGTTTTTTAAAATTGTTGGTTTGGTTTTTGTACATGTGGTCTATGCATTTCTGCTTTTTTGCTGTTTTAAAAGTACTTTTATAAAGTTAAAAGTAGTTACATTTAAAAACATGTTCTGTTCCATTCCACAGCACTCTGTCTTGTTGTTTCTGAGTACACGTTCTGCTTGCTGTCTGTAAATATAGTTGTCTGTAAACTTTTTGTAATCAACTCTATTAAGTTAACGTTTTAAATTGACAGTCCTAATCATAATATTAACATTGTGTTAAATTTTCTGCACATGGCCTGAATCCCTTTCAAACCCTTTTTTATATCTAAACTCACAATCAAATGTTGCACATCTTTGGCATTATAACCGGTTCATTTAAAGCTGTAGCATCTGGTGTTTAGGATAAACCCATCAGGTGTTTTTTGAACGCAGCTGATGTTATTTGCAAGAAGGACACTTCAGCAGCCTTTGCTATGAACTCTGGGATACAATGATATGAGAAGGGTCAAATGTGACATCAGAAACCACTAGATGGATGGGATTTGCTCCAATGTCCCGGGATTACAGTGTGTTGAGCACACACAGCAGCCTGAGTGATGGGGATTTAGGGCCCTAATTGTGGCCAGATAAATCCCAGGGTTGTAATTGTTGAGCAGCGAGCATGTATTTGCACAGAACAGGGCTGCTGAACAGATGTGGGTCGTCCTGCGGTCTAGCGACAGTGTCTGGTGGTCCTGTGGTTAGTCGTTTAAGTGAAGCGAGGGGACTTTGCTCACCACAAACTAAAAACTACGACTATGTTTGTGAGACTCTGGGTTTGTGCCACTATATACAAAAACATGAATGTTAGTTATATGTTAGTATACAATTTAATATCTCAAGAGATCCGAGTGAATGAAGTGTGAAACTGAGAAAGACAGGAAGTACGCGAGTGAGGTCACTTTAGAAAGCGTTTAGCTATCAGACAGACAAGTATTCCTCTCAAGCTTTTGGAATGTGTTATTTTTGTTTTGTTGACGGGCAGAGTGGGCAACAGAATATTTCTGCATGTTCCCTCAGCTTATGGATTATGGCGTTTTAAATCAAATCTCTTTGAAGCCAAATCTCATTTCCCAAATTTTGACAAGAAACGGTATCATAATGAGCACATCCCGAGTGCTTGTGTGATTTATGAGAAGTGTTTGAGGAGCGAAGCCAGATTTCCTTCAGCTGTGATAAAAGATCACAGGTCAGGTGAATGAAAACTGAGTTTTGTGATTAGTTTCGTTTTGTACTTAGAATGTTCTTGTATGGAAGGAAGAATTGTTTGCCGAAAACACGTCCGACAAACTAGTCCGACCATTCAGAAGCTTGTAGCTCTATTCCAGTTTCTAATACAATTTTTTTAAATAATTTGATGGATGGCAGCATTAAAACAATGCTGTTTGTAAAATCCCATGTGGTCAGAGGAAATACATTATTGCTGTCAATGCAGAACCTCACATCACATAAGGAACTAACCGAAGTATTGAAATCATTTGGTTCGTGGCATTGCTTATAACTGTACGGACAGTTACGAGATATTAGTTAAGCATGTTAACCAGAATTCACTTTTTTGTCAAGGCTCAAACAAGGTAACACGGGACACTTGTGTGAGGAGAAGGGAGGGTGAGGAAACCTGGACACGTCAAAATGAAATCATTTTAAATCCGATCGAGGTAAGTCTTACAATAAACAATGTTGTTTTTAAATGTAAATGTATACTTATCATCGACCTTCTTCAGACGCATTTTTTTTAGAAAAAATCTCCCTCAGCCTGTCTGCGCGCCAATAATCTTGTGAAGAGAAAGCAGAGAAACGACTCCAAACTTTATCTGGCCAAAAATAAGACGGTAAGCTCATTTCAGCCTTTTAAAAAATGTTATATTTTGCTTATTTTGATGCTTTTTTTATTTTAAACTTACCACTTTATTTTTATTCAGTCTCATTAAACATCACACATACAATGTTATCGCTCACGAGCACTGAAGGGAGGGGGTAGGGAACGCATGGCAGTTAAATCCTTAAAGAATCATTAAATCGATCGAGAGTCGACTTCTACATTTGACATCACTGTAAGGCGTGTCATATCCAAACATGACATGAAAATTACTGTGTGCATTATCTTAATTAATAAACTACTACAAATCCCAGAAGTAGCGTTGATGAACAGTGTTGAGTTTAATTAATTCAATTTTTCCAGTGAAAAATGGAAAAATTGAATGAATTCAATTTTGGACCCCTCTGTTTATCTGAAACCTTCCTGCACAGATGTTCTGTGTTTGATTTGTAATTCTGTGTTTGTAAATCAAACACACATGTTCTGTGTTTGTTTTTTAATTTTGTAATTCACTTACAAAAATGTATTAATTTCATAATGTCCGTACATTTACAGACTTGTTGACAGTGCACGTACATTGAATAGACCTGTATTTATTCATAATAATATATAAAATAATGTAAATGTCTTGACACAATCATAATAGTGTACATTATATTTATTGTGCACTGTTACAATAGCCCACTTCTTTTTCATATCTATAAAATGAATCAGAAATTGACTCTGAATAAAGGCTCAAACCTACATGGGCCAGTCAGAACAATTTATTCATTTTCCACAAGTTCTAAAAACATTGCTTAACACTGAGTGTAAAGAACCCTTTTATAATGTAATAAAAACATTTTCCATTACAAAGAACCGTTGGTGCAATGAAATGGTTCCATTGCTGTTGACTAAACCTTGACAAAGAACCTTCCAAGAACCTTTATGTTTAGGAGTATTGTTAGGAGAGAGAAAATGGTTCTTTATAACAGAGGTTCTTTCCTAAACTTTTTTTAGGAACTTTTATTTTAAAAGGTATACTAAAAAGACTCATGAAGTTATTTTTCAATTACCCATTAACAAATAAATATAAGGAAAATTGCTCTGAATCTAAGCAAAAAAGTTGTTGTCAATTTTAAAAGTATTCTGTTTCTCTCTGTCTCTCGCACAAACACAGTCCACACACGGCTCTTCTTTCTCTTGTAGAAATACATTAAAATTCTCTAGACAAGCATAATTGGTGTGTCTGAAATATTGCAAATAACAGTAATTATCAGATATTACTTGTTCCGTGGAAACAGCCGCCGTGTCATTTTCTGTTTTGATTGCCATGGTCAAATGTCTGCAAAAAGTTTCACCCACTCAATTTACAATGCAACATTATAATATCTTTGTTTTGAAAATGTATTTACTGTGGTGCTGAACTCTTCCGTGTTGTAATAGGAAAAGTGTTAAATCATTTTTCATGAAAGAATGACAAAAATAAGCAACGCAAAAGTTAGTGGCCTCGTTTTGATAATCGTTCACCGTTTAAGATTGTCTGATATTTGAAAGTGTTTACAGTGTAATTACTGTCTGTGTTCAGCTCAGCTCCCCTCTAAAGGGCCCAGCTGTGATGCAGCTCAAGATAAAAAACGTACGCTGGGGAAAAAGAGAAGGAAGAAATTAATGATGAGAAAGGAAAGGATGAATGTGTGTTGACAGTTGGAATGTCTATAGTTCCGCAGGTCATGTGGAGATTCTGTCCCCTGAAAGTGATCCAGATGCTCTTGGCTTTGACATGAGACCAAGAAGTATCATATATGCACACACACACATACACACAACCTGTGTGCAACAGCTTGACTGAATGCACGGGAAGGAGGGGCAGCAGAATACCCGTGTGCAATAGGGTTCCCCGTTTGCCAAGGACACAGGGTGGTGCATGAAGGAACTTCTCCCGCTGTGTCATGTTGCTGATGAACTGTTTCAGATACAAACTGGCCTCAGACTGTTTTTGACAAGGGCAGACATTAACCCCTGCCCTTGTCTTCATAATTAAACTCTTTGAATCTTCTCCATAACACAGACTTATAGAAACAAAATGCCCTTAAACTGAATCTGGCAAATCAAACACAGAACATCTGTGCAGGAAGGCTTTAGATGAACAGAGAGGTCCAAAATCTTATTAATGAAAATATATATATTCTATTTTACATTTTTATAAATTAATAAAAATGCTTATTATTTTATTAGCCTACCTATTTAAGCAGGAACTGGGTAATTTAAGTTTCAATATGACATTTTAAAGTTAAGTTAATTCTAAGTGAATTGCATGAAACATATGCATGCATGCAGGAACACAAGACAGATTGTTTTGCATTTGTGTGGCTGAACTACCTTTGCGCATCCTCTATTTCTCCCACTGCAGATCTGCATCGCTGACATTTGCGAGCAATTTGAAGTGCATTGCAAAGGTTGTCAAGGGATTAATCTCATATCATGCTGTGGTGCAGAAAAAACGGCCCCTTCCAAGAATTAAACCCAATTTACCCATCAAGCACTTCTTATTTTCCACCACAGACAAGCATAAATAATATCTCTGCGGTCCAGATTCACTAATTTACCAGCTTAAGCATCTCTAAATGTTATTAGGGAAGCTGAGGAGCTTCGCAGACCTCCTTCCGGCAGTGATTTGTTATCCGGCTACACTGTGTTTGTGTGTGTGTGTGTGTGTGTGTGTGGTGTTAGAAGCGTACCTGACATAATCTCCATGCAGCTTGTAACCTCAGGGGCATGTACCCTGTGTCTGGCACACACTTTCCCCTATATTGTCCACCACACAATTGTGTTTCTGTGTTTTTCTCTGTCTGCTGAAACATCTGTTTCAGACATTCATTACGTGTCACTTGCATTTGTGTAAATACACGTGCAGAGCTAAGATTGTTTTTTTCTAATGTGTGTGCGTGATAGACGAAAGTGTCACAATGCGTGGTGTTTGACGATAGCTTAAGATGATAGCTGTGATTTGGAATGTGATTTTTGTTTTTCTAGCTGGTATAAACTGGTCAAACTCTAGTTGGTCCAAGTTGGTTCTTGGCTAGTTGACAAGCCAGCATGTCCAGAAAATAGCTTGACCGTAAGCTGGTTTGTTGCTGGTTTAAGATGGTCTAAAAGCTTGAACTAAAGAAGTAAATGTTATTACTTTGAACAACAAGATAAAATACAAGATAAAATATGACAGACATGATTCATTTGTTGACATACAGTAACAGTGTAGAACTATGAGATTATTCTGGATAACTCTGACAACTTTTGATTCTTCTTTAGTCTTGGCATCCAAGCAATTCTGAGCAAAGATTAAGACATTGTTGAGATCTTTTCTTAAAGTCTAGAAGAGACAAATGTGAGATGGTCTGTTTCTCCATGTGGGAAGACTTAAGCAAAGGTTTAAATGTATTTGCTCTACATCTAATATCTAGGAGAAACATAGTAAAGAGATCTGATTTGTGATTTCTCTTTCCTGTGGGATCTACTCTCCCTCCTCTGTGTGCAGACAGTCTAGATCTCTAGTGTATGTTTATCAGAGTGCAACAGAGTGCATCCCCTCAGCAAAAAACCTGCTATTATTCTGACAGCCCTGATCGGAGGCCATGCTGGCACGCTCGGTTTTCTAGCAGGTTAGCAGTAGAGAGCTTAGCTTCACCTGCCAGCCTACGTTAAAGAGGTGAAGACTTTTCCACTGACTGGCTTAGTGTCACAGACACAGGGCATGTGTGTGTTTGCTGCAGCCCTGTGGGGGTTTCCCCACACCATTCGTTCCTGTGTGAGGGAGGTGAAACTGAATGTCAGGGGCTTTCAGAGTTCCTGGCTGCCCCCGGAGTGAGAGACACACTGGAAACACACTTTCTCATCTCATCCAATCACGTCGCTTAAGTGTGCAGAAATGGGTGGAGCTTGTCTTAACAGGATTCCATATTAATGTTCTATCTGAGCCAGTGCGCTTTCAGAAATGTGCCATCATTACTAAATCAAGCATCATTATGGTTATTGTTCATGTTTGATGTTAGTTCTGGTATTTTGCATAATGGTCGACCCACAAAACACTCCAGAGATATTCCTGTGGTCCTCAGAGGTCAATTCTTACATGTGTTATGGTAGGCCTGACGATGGAGAATTGTACATAAGCAAGCATACAAGGTCAGGTAACATGGTTGCAAGTCAAATTCAATACACAGAACGTGGTGAGGTCATCATCTGTCTTCAAATTACTCTCGTTCTCTTTTTAGAAGTTCTGGAATTCTGGACAAGCTTTATTTGTGAGAGGCAAGCGAGCAGTGAATCACTCTGTGTCAAGCAGTTAAGTTACGATTTCATCATAATCATTTCATCATCAGATCATTTTGAGTCGCTGTTTCTTCATTCACTTCAATGCTCATCTGCATGGTGTTAATACAGTAAATCTGTGTACTCAAAATAAGATTCAAAGTGTGATAGTTAGATAAAAAGTGTTATTTGAGCACTTTTCCCCTTTTGGGTAAAATCGCACACAGGTGACAGGTGAAAAGTGCGTTTGACACCCGTTTGCACGTGCACGCGCATAAACAAATCGGTGCGTCTCGCGCCCACACAGACCTGGTTTATCCCTTCGCCAATTCGCAGGGTGCCGACGGGGTTCGAGGTGACAGCGCGGCATCAATATCACGCGCCGCCGACGCTTCCCTGCTCTCTCTGGCAGTGTGCACCTCGCCAACCTTTCTCTCTCTCTTTCGCTCATACACACTCACTTTCACTTCTATCACCTTCAGCGCTGAGCGCTCACCATCTGCAGCTCTCCTAACACCCAGCCACTGCCAAAGCACAGGCCCCCGCATGGCCTTGTCACACACACACAACATACGTGCAGTATACACTTACTAACTGTCATTTCCTCACACACATACAGCACAGGAGATGAGGGCTCATTCCCGTCTAGTCTCAGACACGCCCACGGACGGCCCACAATCCGTTTAATGACCGCCTGATGCACTTTGGACACAAGCATGTCTGAAATCTGCAGTTCCGATTATCTATTTTTAGTTCAGTTCATCTGCAAATGAAGTTGTGTTAAACATTTTCTGGGGTTGTAACATACTCCTAAGTATGAACGAAAGTTTTAAGGGTTAGTGTCAGAACTGTATATTCTTCTTTGTTAAATGTCTGTTTAATAAA
>JAZGTJ010006919.1:0-18388 GCA_036877575.1 Botia almorhae
ACACAGTACTGTGAATTTCAAATTCATAAAGGTGACAGTTGACTCCAGGAGTTAGAAGCAGTCTTGCACTTATAAAATCTTACAGTGTACAGAGCATCGCATGAAATGCAAGACTTGTAATTCATGTAATGAACCAAAAATTCAATAACTGTGTAGCTTTTGATTGAGCTGTCAGTTCAATATTCAAAATGAATATAAAATAAAGCAAAACATATGAATAGAGCAGTTTTTAGCATCCAACTCAAATGTGCAGCATGCTACTGTTCTAAACAGTGTTAATAGTGCTCATTTTGGCTTCTTGCACCTAAGCCTAATGTTCTAATGAGTCTGGACCTGTTGATCGATTAGTTGTTTTGAAATCAGACGCCTGGAATCAAGCACCTGTCCAAATAAGCAGAGAAGTTGAGAAAATAACTTAATTACATCCGCTTATAGACAACATCGAGCTGTATGTTTGACAGGTTTAAATAGGTGTTCAGATTCCAATTTCCCTAGAATTGGGGCTTTGTGTATTTCGGCACTAAATTGGCTCTCGTTCCTGCATATTAGGTTGTTGATTAATGATATTATTTAGTTTTTCTGCTCCTGTGTTTGTATGTTCACGCTTATGTGTGCGGTATAAGGGGACGTGAATGTGCGAGTTGATTTAACACGGAGCAGTAATAGCATCATTAAGGCGGAATGATGTGATCAGGAATGTCAAGGTTAATCACTGGACTAATTACAGCCCAGAGATAGAGATTAAAGGAGGGCGAGGGAAAATGGAGAGCAAGATGCGGTTCACCTTTTCAACATTTGCCAGACTGTAACTACATCTTGCATTTTGACTTTAGCCACATTTTGAGCCACACAAACAGTCTGTCAGATAATGATCTTATGAAGGCGGCAGCCATTAGAGATACTAATAGCGATGGTTTTGCAGACCATTTCTGAAAGACTAATAAACAGACAGGTCGAGTGAAGGATTTGAAAACCGAAGGATGGAGAAAGAGACACACTGCAGGTTCTTCACCAAAGATTCTGGCCCTCGGTAGCTGTAATCCTGCACATGAATTATTTAAACTGCATCTAAACTCAATCCACCAAACACAGATCAATTCCTTTGCACAACATATAGGGGAGAGAGGAGCTGGATGGAAAGAGGTAGACAGACAGACAGACAGACAGAGTGGATGGACTAATACATGACTTTAAGAAGTTATTCAAATGCTAAATTATTTACATTTCAAATCAATCAAAAGAGCTGAGAGTGGATAGCTGAGAGATGGCCTCATTTTAAGGCAAAGAAGTAAGGTCTACGAAAAGAAGGAACCAGATAAGAAAAGGGGTTTGGAGAGAGGCCAGAGGATTAGATCAATAAAACGTGAATATATCAGCAGTTGCTGCTTATTTGCTAACACAATCAAGGCTTGGGGAAGGTGACTGCTATGGAAAGCAAATACTGTGAGATTTTTCCATGGGAAACCAAAATCCCTGAAAAACAATTAACTGTTTGAAAGGACTTTTTTATCTACAGTTCCTCTTGTTCTCCCAGCATGCATAAATCAATAGAAGCAAGCTCAATATTAGTGCTGTCGAAACTACTGAGGGCATGTGAGATCAGTTGAATTGTAGCTAAGTGCGCTGAGAGAACTTTAGAGATGCAGGTCCATTTACACTGAAGTCCTTCCATTCTCTTGTTTCAATGAATGTGTTTTCGAACTGTCAAACATTTACCACAGAGTTTTAACAAACAACCTAGATTTTACACTTCTTTCTTATTTACAGTTGTGCTATTTTTATACGTTGTGCTTTTATCATATACCTTACTAACAGTTAGCAAGTTAAAGAGATTTAAAATCACACCCACACCCATTATGATTGGTTTACATGAGCACAGGGGGTCATGAACCTTTTGTTGTTTTTGAAGGGGCACTAATGGAAGCCTTAGCTCACTTATTGACCTTAAAGATGTTGGAAGAGCGAAGCGTGGAAACCTCAGTGTAACGTATGATTGCAATTAAAAAGCAAAACCATTTTGTGTGTTTGTGTGACCCGTCCATAAGCATCACTTTTCTTTAGCTTTTCCATGCATATAAAATTACAGTCACATGATAATGATAGAATCATATTTTAATCAGCAGACACAAATACATTTGTCTGCAGTGTTCTTGCGCTGACTATGCAGAAGTTTGGTGCAGGCCTGAAGCACAATCCAAGGAACATAATGACTATTTCCAGCTGAGTGACTTTGAGCCACAGGTGCACTTTATAATGAGTCGATGTGTGTGTGCCCGTGTGTGTGTGCGTGTCTCAGATAAGGCTGAATGCTACTGTGATTGATAGGTTTGAAGATCTGTCACTCAAAGTTCAAGCCAAGACATACAGAGAAATAAACAAACAGATGAGATCCAGAGAAAGAGAGAGAGAGAAGAAGAGGATGAAGAGGAAGAAGCTGACTTGAAATGTTGCCAACATATCAAATATTGCCGCTAAAGTCATGATGTGAACTTACAACACTAAAATATGATGGATATGTAGGTAAATTTTAATACATAAGAGTACAGCAATAACAGAAAATGAAGTGTGCTTTAAAGGTGCTCCACAGTAAAGCCACTGTGGAGATACTGTCAGGCTTTTTAAATGAGACCAATTAGAGGCAAGGAAAGCCAAATGGCAATTTTATCATTAGCTCTTCTGACTAATTCACTAAATTAGTGCAGTTATTGTTAAAGTTTAATTTTAAAACATTCTGAATAGATGGTGATAATTGCCACAAGGTTATAATGGGTTTTGGGCTAACTTACTTTAAACAGGCTTGAATTAAAGTTTGCATAAATTGCAGATAATCGTCGTTATATTTGTAAGATGTTTTATCAATTGTTTGATTTTAGGAGATCCTCTGAGCTCATTACTGAAACAAACTCTGCATATAATACTCTGCATTTTTTACACACCTGTTTTAATTGTTGCATTGTGAGGAATAAATGTACTGTTTCCTTGTACTGTTTGTCTTGTAAATGTACTGTTTGTACCAGTCATATAGAGTTAAAGCCAATAGTTGTAAATGTTTGAGCTACTTATTAGAAAATCACTGTACAAGGTCATAAGGCAGGATGGCATGACGCAGAGAGAGTGAGAGAGAGAAAATGAGAAAAGGACAGAGAGAGTACAATTTTAACCCATGCTAACTATGTGAGAAGTATGACACTTGGGGCTTGACTTTTCCCTAAGAGTTTGTTGTAACTTGTTTAAGTGTTATCAGCAATTTCATTTAGTCAAACCCATCTAAACAAACACATAACAAACATGGCCATCTCCCAAAACAGTCAGTATTAATTACCAACTAAATCTTTGCATTTGACATTTAATAAATGGCAAACAAATTTGTTTCCCCAGCTGTTAACCGCATTTTGAGCAAATTAGCTTTTTTTGTTACCCTCGTCTCTTAACAGAATTGAATGCCTTTATTTCCTCTCTTGAGCTTCATAGAGAGAGCAGATCTATCCACTGCATGTCCTCTTCTGATTGGCTCTGGGGCCATCTGAGAACTGGAGGTTCAAAAGGTTTGACTTGCTTTAGACATACAGACATAAAGGCAATTAGGCAAACTATACAGAACCTCTACAATAAAACAGGAAATGCATCCTATTTCTTCTTAACTGGTCTAAACTTCATTTACAGAATTACTTTAGTTTGTTTTGCCCAATGTATCCAGGTTGATTCGGCATATTAAAATACTATTTGCCATTTTTTTTGGGTAACCTGACAATCAGCTTTTAAGCCATAAATAACAAAATATTTTAAATACCCAACCCATTAAACTACACAAGACTTATCTATACTTATCTACTTATATCTACTATATAGTTAGAATGAGCATTCAAATACTTTCAGTCTGACATGAAATGGTTAATTTCAGCAGATGTAATCGTTCTTAATTAAATTTTTGCTCAGTTCTACCATTTTCTTCCCTTTGACAGGTGTGAAAATAGTTGCAGGAATGTTGTGAAACATCAAAGGTTTGTTGTGAAATGAATTGGGGGGGTGATAAAGACGGATATTACAAGGGGTGTATCCCAATTTAGCTCAAACACAGCTCAGTTATCACAGACTGTTGCTGTCTATGTGTTTCTGTGTTTAGTCACATTGTTTTTTTACACACCTATTAAAACGCTCGTCTCATTACAACCTTGTGCATCAGAGTGTCACTTGTCACTGCAGAGATGACACTTGAAGAGGTGTTCTGGTTAAATAATCACATTTTCAAAGACACAATAACCACTTAACAAGTGTTCATTTCCAGCAACATAATCTCCCGCGCACCGTATTTCTCGTCTGTTTATCCTGCTGAAATGGCAGTTACATTTTCAACAATTCCATTGTGTGTCAATGTTTTGCTCATTTGGAAAATAGAACAGAAAATAACATTCATTTTTCATAGTTTGTGTCATGTTGGATTGGTAAGAAGTGGCGTGTGGCGATATTTTCTGACATCTGCAATAGACTCTTATTCTCTCTTATAAAGTGTGTAACCCTGCATTCAGTTATAGCTTTTGTTGTGCCACAAACTGTCAGTTGTGTTGCTGAACAAATTACTCATGGCTGCCCAAACATGACACTCTTCAGATAGAGAGAGAAAAAATAATTTATTCTGGTTATTTGGAATATTTAAATATTACCTTCATAATCATTGAAGAAATAAACACATTGGACCATTAAGGTCTGTTATCTTGGTCCATATTTTTCATTGATTATGAAAAATAATCAATTACATTTTTCATTGTATAAATTGTTCATCATGAGACCTACATTTAATGGACAACACAATAGGATTATTTTTTGTTAGCGGTGTGATATCATAATATACTCCAAAATCCATAGTTGTCTCTGAGCCACCCGCGTTGTCCCAAAAAGACTTTGTAATGGCATGTGAATTAATGTACAGGCCTGTGTCGCTTCGGAGGTTAGGAGCCACACACACACACACAAAACTCTGCTAGTTCTCTTATCCACCCACTGCTAGGTAGGCGTCATCTCTGGTGCTTAGTTCTGGATATGGAAGGGGAAGAGAGAGAAAGAGAGAGAGAGGGAGAGAGAGAGAGAGAGAGAGAGCGTAAAATTTGTGATGCATGTGTGTGTGAAAGAAATTGAGAGAGAGAACAAGAGTGAAGGGGGTGACAAAAGAACATATGTGAAGGGTACAGTTTGAAATTTAAGGTGACAATTAGGCTTTGTTCTTCACTTGAAGGTGTAAAAGCCTCTTTTCTTGCTTCTCTTGTATTCACTGAGCAATGGCAGAGTGTGGCTTTGTGTGTTTTCCCTTGACTGTTTCCTTTACCAGAGAGAGTGTATGTTCTTTTGTGCTGTAAATTGGGGATTATGTATTTGGTCCATGAGATGTGAGTGAGTTGAATATTGTAAATTAGAAAGTGTCAAGGGTTTTAGGCATTTAGTCAAGTAATTGTCTCTTTAGCAGCATTTTGGGCCTTTCTGGGCTTATTGCTAGAATAATTGCATGCTAAGTGTTTTTGTGTGCGTGTGGGTTGCATAAAGACTTTTGAGCTCTGTGGCACTTTCCATGATTTAGTGGGTCTGAATCTTTATTTATTTGCACTTTTGCAATCCTCAACCTCAGAAGGTCAAACTAAATTTTATATGAGTTGTTTTTGTTTATTTATTGCATATAATGAAGTTTTGCAGTTTGCAAGCATAAATTTAAACTTAGAAAATCAGTCCAACAGATTGTAAAAAGTATAACAATTTATTTTATTAAATACAAATTTGGGGATTTCTGTATATATAAACTTTTGCTTTTTTTACATTTGATAACATGAACTTCTAATAGTGCAACTGTTCAATAACATTTAACTTGATATGGTTTAAGGTAGCATGAACTCGTTGGCATTTCAGTGGATAATTCATCTCTGTGGTCGAGTGAGTACTTTGTGAGGTGACTGGGTCGCACTGTTTAGCTTGGGTCTGCATGTCATTCGGAGAACGCCAAAGTCAGACCATAGCGCTATAAAGCCAACCACAGTTTTAAACCACCTCAGGGTTAATATAAGAAGCAAAATGATAGACAGAAAATACATCTCGGTCTCTCTCACTATCTCTCTCTCTTTTAAAGACACACCACACAAAACTGTACTTCCTTTTTCTCTCACTGCGTTTAAGGTGTTTCCAGTTTGTAAAATTGTTTACATATTTCCAATAACATCATCTTGTATAAATAATACTATACCTACAAAATCCACAGGCTTTTAAATATTGTCCCATGAAGTATGTCCCTTAAGGAGTGAGTCTGCAGATGTTACAGTTTTTCTTGCTTTCTTCCAAAGTAACTCAACCATTGCCACCTGGCTGAGTGAAATGTCAAATCAGGATAATCCAGCTTTTATACTTACACTTCAAAAAGTCTTACCCTCAGGTACCATGGGTTCACACTTGCCAGTGGCCGTAATTGCCCCAGCATCTCTGTGGTTGGTCATATTTTGAGTGTGTGTTGGTGGTCTCCTCGGCTTGCCCTTCTATTTCATAGTTTAAATGGGCATCACTTAACACCCAATACTATGTGGGGTGGACCAGAGTTGAATGAACACACATCGCACGCACACCCCACCACCAATTTTCACACAGCACAAGATGCAGAAATACAGCAATGTCAAACGTATAATGTGTTGAGGAAGTATGTGGTGAGTGTATACACACACTCACACATATACACTCACCTGCATAGTCTCTTTACTCATTGAAAGAGAGAGAATAAGGAAACAAATATAGAAAGAGTTCATCTTCGTGGTCAGATAGTAATGATTCTCCTGTTATTACATGCATTATTCACAAAAATCTCTCTTATTTATGAGTGGAGATATACATAAGAAGAACTTGTTTTAAAATCCATTTGTCTTCCTCACCGTAGCACATCTGTCCAATGTGCAATACTAATTTGAAACCTCAAGGTGTGTCTATGATTTTAAATTAGCATTGATATTGATTTATAGTTGTGATACAGTATAACAGAGAGCTAAAAAGATGTTAGGTGGTGCTGTTGCCAGCACCAGTCCAATTACAGTATTAAAACAGTGCACATATGTCAGGACCTCCATTGGAAGTGCCATTATTTAGAGAACCTGAGGGCCACCTGCTCAGACACATTCACAGACAAATGCCAGAGCAGATGTTTTCCAGTGATCTATAAGAGTATTGTATTATATGGTCCTGGAAGGCAATGGCAATCAGATATTTAGATTAAAAATAATTATCTGTTTATGCCACTAAGGCAGAATTACATTCGGCTAATCAAATGAAATTTATTGTAAGTCTGCATAATAGACATATAAATCATTTTAAAAGCCAGTCAATAGCTGCTGCTGTAATCAGGCTGTTATTGGTGGCACATTGAAAAGCACAGATCTAGTTTCTGGGGTTCAGGTACTGCTCTGTAAAACCTTTAATGTTTTGATTTGTGTGGTGTTGATGTGTTATCAGTTACTTACAATGTTTTCATATATAACACAATTTACTTTTTGATGTGGCATTAAGTCACATAAAATAAGGTTTTGGCCATCCTGCTTTCACAAGATAAAAACTGCAGCTTGGCCAACAGATGGATTTTGAAGACAGTCCTCACAAAATTATGCTCTGATCTTTTATTTTATTGCACAAAGAGCCTCCAACCAAAAGCTGCCTGCTATGTGCCAAAGGCCTGTAAAATTATGGTTAGATTCCAGTGATTTGTATCTGTAACCGGGTGCTGCAAACTCACACGTACATCTCACTGTTTCTTTCTTATTCTTTCTGATATCTTATTGCAAGTTTTGGCTGTCAGAATTCTCAGAAGTCAATAAAGACCATGTGATCAGTGATCAGTTCCATTCCTGTCTTTATCTCCAATATCTCTGTTTCCCACCAGCGTGCTCTGTATTCCATCACTCTCTTTTTTGCTCTCTCTCTCTTCTCTCTGTATTTGTATGCTCATATTGTCTCTTAAGCTGGGGACGTGTGTAAAGCTTCTACCACTAAATTAGCCTAACGTAGTCAGCTTATGTACAACTTAAATGCAGACACAGAAGTCTCTCTCTCTCTCACCAACCCGTAAGAAAGACATGTCTCCTTTCTTTATCCCTCTTTTGTGGAACATAGCCATAACCTGTACGCTCACAGTCCCATTAGAGGCCGGCTTCCATTAGGTCTTATGTGGTTAAATCACATGAAAATGTAACACATTATTCTCATGCAGTGAAATCCAGCCAAATTTTCAGAAAAAAAACAATAATGCTGGATAATTTCATTGGATCTAGAAAAATGATCTCTATAGGTGGGCGGTGGGGTAGTTTCATAGAGGCAGCAATGTTTTACTTGGAAATAATGTACGGTGATGATTTTTTGTCAATAGGAATTCCAGGCTGATGTATTCTAAACAGTAAATTCCTTGTCTTGCTTGAGCATATGAGGGCATTGAATTCAGAGCAACTGGGTAACCGGACCATTCATACAGCATGTGAAAGCTGCATTACAGAGAGCACTGAGAGGCCTTCCTAATGTTTCCCTTGATCTTATTCTCTGACCATTATAGTGAAATGCTAATGCAATATCGTCTGCTTTTATTGCCTGGGACATCAAATGAGAAGTATATATGGGGCCTATTTGTATGCATTTGTATATTTGCAAGATAAGAGGAGCTATATCACTAAGGAAAGAATAGTATTAGAGCAAGTGTCAGAGATCAGTCTCATGCCAACTTAGTTTATATGCAAACTCAGGCCTTTTGCTCTTGTGAGCAGAGCATATTTAAAATGCAAATAAAGGTGTCAAATAGCAAATAGAACAAGACTTTATTCAGATTTGTTTGTTTGTTTGTTTGATGCAGACATTCTGTGAGTGTGTGCCCAACTCGTCTCAACTCAAACACCGCTGGTCAGACTCAGATACAGTAAGACAAACAACGCCCAAGGTAAGGGCACCAGTCTCCCACAATTAAAGTAAAACATCTGTATATTATAACAGCTCCTGGAACTACAGGTGGATAATAACCAGCTCCTATCTAAAAATAACCTGTAGTGTATGTGATCTTTGCTAAATATTTTGTAGAAAAACTGATGCATAAGCTTGTGTCTCTCTCTCCCACAGAAAAAAAGAATATTTTGATAAAAATGTAATGGAGGATTGACTCTGGTCTATTAAAATCTGATGGGCTCTACAGTAGATTATAGTATATTAAATGTAGCTTTTGAGATGTAAACACTGTGATCAAAGTCAGAACTTTCGTGTGTGTGTGTTTTCTTAAATTAGCTTGTTTGTGCACTTATAAGCAGTCTGTCAATATCAGACACACGCGTACATGCGAGTTATATTCTGCATTTCATCAAATTCCCTTATGTGCATCAGCCCTCTTATGGATTCATCTATCTGGAATTCACTGAACTGTCGTTGCATTCTGAATATTTTATGCAAAACACTGTTTTTTGCAGAAACACCCTTCGTCCGTCTGCCGTCAGAATTAAAATTCAACTGAATACATAAATGTGTGGGAGAACACAGATTTCATGTTCCTCTGGCATATACAATGCTCAGTGTAGCTCGTTTAGAATAACATCCACGCGTAATTGTGCGTGTGGCAAATTTGTACCCCAAATTCAATTCAAATCTCAGCAAAACCTCCTTTTAGAATGTCCTTATTTGTAAAAAACATTGTAAAAATACAGTAAACTAAGTTTTTTAATTGTAGAAATGCAGAAAACTTTCTGTTTGGGCTAGAGTGTAGGTTAGGGTTAGGTTATATTGTTTATAACTAGCTGTGCCCATTTAGAAGTGTTTGTGTGTTGAAATGGGACGAAGATTGAGACTGACGTTCAGTTCTAAAGTTCCTGCAACATTTACTCAAGAACAGAATACACCAATCAAAAATAGCTATAAATCTACTGTGGCTCAGCTGTAGAAAATCAGCAATAGAAAACAATAACAAAGACGGTTGATCTGCAGGGAAAATGGCTTATATAGTCTCACCATCAATATCCACTTCAACCTTTTGAAAGTTTTGCATATAAATCTGTTTTGTCAGTTTTTCATCTAGATGAAACAGCTGCTCGGGGGAGAAGCGTCCAAGGGGCATATCTGGATTTGGTTCAATTAGATTACCTGTAGTTTGTTCGCACATCAGCCGGGCCTGTTAAATAATATAATATGTGTACTTTATCATGAACGGTTGGCTTGAATTAATATAAAGCATCAGAAGTGAGTAAATTATGATGGAACTAGAAAACTATATTAAAATCCTGGCCAGTGAGTCTTGCAATCGTATCATTCCTGCTGACATTATAGTTTCTTCATTTAATCGCTTTAGTGTGGCGCTAAAACTAAATTTTATTCAGTATATTTAATAAAAACTGCTTGCCTTGGCTCCAGTTTGAAAGGAAATGCTATATATATGTCTCCAGTGAGCCATACGAACAGCAAAATAATTCATATAGTGCATATATATGTAAACATACACATTAATCATATTCTGTATGTATACAAACATAAAGAGCAAATGTATTGAACATGTTCAATGTGATATGATCCTATTTAAAGTCAACTAGAAGCTAACCCACATCTAGTGTCCTAAATATGTTTCCTGAACTATTAAAAATGGAAAGAGGCAGATCCCTGAGTAAACTGTTCAGTGAAGTGCTTCCGTGAAATCTTTTTATTTTCCCAGAGATGATCGTAAAAGCCAAATCATAAAGCAAACCATTAACCACCCATCAGCATGGGCCAATGCCAGTGTGACTGTTTTGCATATTAACGAACACGAAGGCTTGAGACAAAACATATGTGTGGGCACTTATTCAGGGAATTAAATAGTTACATAGAAAGCACACCTACATAGCCAGGGCATTCTTGCTTGACAATAGCCACACACACTTTGTTTGAATGGTAAACTCAGAGTGGTTTAATTTCTCCCATTAACGGAAGCATCAGTAATGGAGAGCTTTGCGTGTTTACTGTGGGAAACAGGTAAACAGAGTGAATGAATAAGATACACTGACACCACACATACACAACAACACACACTGGCTGTTTCTAGATGCAGCTGAGATTTGCTGCAATGCTTGTTTTTGAGTAAAATGGGCTTCTGATAATTTTTTTTTAGGCATATTTCTAAGCCCTGGTGGAAGTTGTGCCTGCATGATTTCTGCAGTTTTCCGCTGAATTTGAATGCATGTCTTTCGCAAAGTTCTCCTCATTTTCTGCCATATTACTTATTCGATTTTGTATGCAAATTTTATGTTTTCAGCTCTTTTTACATTTGACCATGATAAAATCAATTCTGCACATTTCTGCAAATTTTGAAAGAACTGCAAAAAATAAAAAGGTGCATATTCCATCTGGACCGCTGATACTTATTCCTTATTGTTATTAAAACAGTTGATTAAAGCTCACAGGAGAGCAGAGGAGAGAGAATGGTGGTAGATATAGGAGAACACCTACTGTATATCTAGTATTCTTTGCCTTTCTTTCCTGCAGTTCTGTTAGACTGCAGTATCATTCCCAAACAGCTTTAAAAAGCACTTTCTGTTCTGCAGAAAGGGTTATGATGATTATGATATGATACCTGAAAGTCTATCTCTCTTTTTTCTCTGTCTGTCTCTGCAGAGGATGAGTTGTAGCTATCTGCTATGTACCATCCTGCTCTTCGTCGCCGTTCTCCTCGCAGTTACAGTTACGGGAACCATTCTTCTCATGAACCACTACCATGCTCCGCCCATGTCGGATGGCCCGCCCCATATTAGCACCAATCAGGATGAAGCCAATGCGTTGGTGACAGTCGAGAGGGGTGATGGATCACGCATCAATATCTTCATCGACCCCAACTGCCCTGATTATAACAGTAACTTTCTTCGTCTGGAAGGTGTGCAGACGTCTTTGCTGCACTCTCTTACCGACCACGATACAGATCTAAAATCCGTCAAAGGTCAGGACCGCGCATTATTGGTCAACTTGGCTGAGGAAGTTGCAAAGCTGTCTGCCCATGCAGGACAGCTGAAGATGGACTATGAGTTATTGAGAAGAGGACAAAGTAACCTAGGACAGGACTTGAACACACTACAGACTGAACAAAGCAGACTTATACAGGTAATCACACACACACACATATATAACAGCTGCATTTTCAGTTTCATATAACCAGACATGCACAGAATCTGTGCCTGCAGAACTCAGCAGAAATCTCCACAGATTTTCACAGAATTTGAACGCTTAGTTTGTATTTGCCTATTTCCATATTTTCCTAATTTCCTATTTCCACATTTCCTAAATATATTGTTTTCATGATCCCACCAATAAGGTTATACTCAACCGTGTCTAACACATTTGACTATCTTTACCATCTTCTACCATCTTCTGGATCTTTTGTAAACATTTTTGTTTTAAACTTACCCTCATAGATTTATATATTTTAGGTGCTATAACTGCTACTTGTTTCTTTATAGATTTTAAAAAGCTGCATACAGAATAATTATTAATGAAAATGGGGTTTTAAATACTTTGAGGATCAGTATAGCTTTTCATACTGCCAATTTTTCAAACATATTTCATGTCTTATATCAATTTAATTGTTAGAACCCAGTAAAATGTTTGGAACACAGTAATAGTTCCTACAGAGGGAAGACATGACAAATGAATTTGTACACACAATAACAGTGCAGTATGATGTTGTCTGCCTGACTGAAGTAACAACACTGGTACAATAACACCATTAGACATCTGAAAGCAAGTTGCAATTGCCAAGCTTTGCTTTGCTTTGCTTTGCTTTATCTTTTGAGCAGAGCTTTGCTGAGAGCCAGGTGGAACCCCGGCTTATTCCCACCACTCAGCAGCCTTCGTTAAACCTGAAACCTTCTGGGTAACATCCAGTTTCTTTATGACATAATAAATTATATGTCTCAAGACGAATATTGCTGCTTTAACACGTGGTACAATTCCCTGAATCTGACTTTAATTGTTTCCCCAGTGGTCCGATCTCACACTGTGTTGTTCTGAACTGCAGCTCATTTGCAAAATGCCTCTGTCATCAATCATAGATCCACTGGAAGCAGTTTATCACCAATACCAGGCAGTTTGAAATCTGAAAGTTAGGAATGAAAAGCAATACTTATTTCACTTTGGTTTTGTCTTTATAGCACCACAGCCAAACGATTGGCAAGATATTTTTGGAAACTATGCATATATTACAGAAGTTAAATTGTGTTCACATCAACTATAAACTGTACTGTACTTCACTCCGGGCCCTTTTGTCAAGCAGACTCAAGTGCAGGTTCTTGGTGCACACTTGACACGGCCTTCACAATAATCAAAATCTGCTTAGTGGTTAGTCGAACCTGGGGTCGCACCAAAACCACGGTTGTAAAAGCAACATAAGAGCATGCTCAATATGACCAGAGCTAACATAACAAAGATATCAGAGGTCAAAAACTGTTCTTAAAACATTCTAATAGATTTATTGCAAAATGAACACAAGGTTGCCTTTCAACTGTCATATATAACACAGAAAGGGACATTTACAGGTACCTGTTGCACAGAGGTTACATAAATGCAGAGAATGCACAGACATTTCAGTTATTGATAATGCTATGAAAAAAATATTGAGTATAAAAGCATGAAAAAAGTATAAAAAAGATTGAAGTGGTCAAAGCAGGTCAAACTTTATTTGTGCAGGTCAAACTTTATTTATACATATTTGTGTGTCTAAGCAGAATTAGGCTCAAACCAGCCTTATCTCGGCTGTGTTAAGATGCCTTTTTTATTTTAAGATCTGCTGTGTGTCCGAGTGCCACAGTTCATTTAGTGTGTCTGAGTGCCACAGTTTCACAAATTATTTTCAGATAATTGCTTTGTTCCGCATGGTTCATCATAGACAGGAAAAGCTGTTCCAGGCCATTTTGTTATTGTGTTGAGTTTAACACTAGCATGCTGTTATATATTGTACTCGACCTGCATCACCCACAGTTCTAGTGTTATAGTCGCTGTGTTGATGCCATCTGAGGACAGAGAAGGATGATATGAAGACACTGATACCAACTGCCCTGCTGCTGCTTCACACTCTGTGGGCTATAGTTTCAGAACTGAGGAATGACAGATGCTGCCTGTTTCCCTATGTTAAGTGAATTACCTCCAAGTTAAAGCCTGACTTTAATCGGAATTACGCAGACTTATGGTTTAGGATTAACACCATCTCTCTCTAACCGCGAGTTACTGACAAGCTCCTACACGCAGAATCTATCAAACGCACATGCGGAGACGCGCACGCACACAAACGCGGCGGGAAGGAGTGTAAGAGAGTTGTTTATCGCCACCAAACACCTGTGCGACAGAGAAAAGCGTTCACAAAATCCCCCCTGAATGGAAAATAATCCTTCATTTTCTGATGACTTTTAGACGGAAACGTTGACCCGTGCCTGCATGCGCAGGTGTGTCTTCGCGTTTGTGTGAATTTGAGTGTTTTTCTATCTTATACTTTGATACTGTTGGAATGGAATGCTGGATTTGGGCTTTTGGGAAATTTTAGAAGGAGCAAACAAAGCAGCGCTCAGCGCGGGCTTGCGAAGAGAGAAAAAAAGTCAGGATTTAGATACCAGTTAAAATGTTTTCACTTTCCTTAACCTATTAACCCTTATTAATTAAGGGCAGTTATACCTGTAATTACCTCCCTTCATATGTTATAATGGAACACAAAAGCTATTTCCCTGTTTCTGATTAAACCCAATTGTACTGCTAATTTAATTGCTAATTTGCGGTGAAACCAGCACTGATAGTGCATTGAGGTAGGATTACAGGTTACGCATGAAAGCATTTTACACATATGCTCAATGAAGCATCAGGATATGCACGCTAAACAAGCTCTTTCCCCCAACCTCCAAGAGTAAATGGTTTCACCTATAAAGATTAGGAATCTTGGCAAGGAATGTGTGTCCTCAGCTCTGTGTGAATGGCATTTTAGCTTTAATGACTTTTCCATTTAAGCCCAGACATAAAAGGAAGTAATTCTGCACCACCAATCATCTTAGCATTACAATCATTTAAGTGATATAAACCCGGAAATGCCCTGGAGCTAAAGGTTACCTCCCATGCGCATGACGCTGTCATTGCACTTACACACGTGTGTGTGTTTGTGTGTGAGTGGTTTTGGGTATGTGTCAAACCAAGTGTGATCATTAGAGTTCACTGAGCTGTTACCTGTCAAGGCTCATAATGCATTAGTAAGGGGCCTGTTTATTTTTTTGACCCGTCAGGGAAAATTTTTCCTCCAGAAATCCTATGTGTGTCTAATTAACCTGTATACAAGAATGTTAGAATGTAACATTGAAGCTTTGGCAGGGACCAATGGTAGATTTGTTATCAATGGTTTAATTGTAACCAATTAAACAAATGAGTAAATAAACAAGCAAACAAATATATTAATGTGCAGCTAATCTGAACATTAGCAGACTATAGTGTTGCCTGCACAGAAATGTTTTTGGACATTTTCAGAATATTTTATTGAGACATTTAATCACAGAAAGAGAAGAACATGGGCCATAGGAACATGAACCCAAGCCAGAGTCGAACCCATCTTCAATGAACAAACAGCTCAACGCGTTAGAGCACCTGCACAGACCAAAAGCCATGCAATGATGTCCTTTTCTCATCAGTCAAAATTGTTTTGTCTTCAGGATCAGAAATGCTACCCCTGTCCTTGACAGTTATGTGTACATGTGTGTGTTCTATCCTGATTTGTGCTGTTCAAGTGTGTGTGTGTCTGTCCTTTAAAGATCACTATAAAAGACACATTGTGCAGCTCTGATTGAAGCTGGGACACCAAACTCATCTGCTGTATTGAATGTGCCTCACATGCACACAAGCACTCACTCACAGGAACACAAAGGGTTTTCCATCTGAAATGGTTCAGATCCCTCAAGTTTATGAGGGAAAACACACATTAGGTAGGTATGTGTGAGTATTTTTTACAGGGGTCTTATTTCTAGGTAGTCAAGCAATAACAGGTCCAGCTCACTGCCTCAAGCAGAATACCACACCATCATTCTAGCACAAACACCTTTACAGCTTTAATGTGCGTCAGGTATTTGACTTCAAATGACAGTTTGCCTTTTGTGAATTATTGACAGATTTTACCTTACCATAGGCTACACAGGATTGTCATTGGACACTCATTAGTTGACAGGTCACTAAAGTGAAGTGTTTTCTTAAAGTTAAACCCATCCACAGCTGGCTTTAGAGTTGTTTTCGTTTGCCCTTCAGAAGTATAATCGAATGTGACGCTGTCCAAGGTGCTGAACTGAATCTTACTATAGAAGAGGATACAAGGTGTTCGCATAGGCAGATGGGCAATGCCACTTTATGTAGACAAATTTTCTAAGTGATTAAAATTACTGTTTTATCTACTTAATAAACATTTACAGCTTAACAAGCTTTTCTCTAATTGTGCCAATGTATTTATTATCGCTATCTTACCACTATAATCTCCCCGCAGGTATTTCCTGAAGTAAGCATTGAAGTACAAATGAGCAATGCAATAGCCAGTCTTATGCAAATTAGCCTTTGCAATATAGTATTAATAAGGTATTATTCTGGCAATTTAGATTAACTTTGCCAAAATACATAAGTTCCATGTGCACTCATTGGCCGGTTTTTTAAACTGTGTTTGTAAACTGTGTTTGTAACTATGCTGCCCATGTAATAGTTTTTATATCTGTGTGTTGCAGCTGCTGTCTGAAAGCCAGATTAACATGGTGAAGGTCGTGAACTCTGTGAGCGATGCTTTGAATGCAATGCAGAAGGAAACAGGTGGTCTGAAGGCCAGGGTGAAGGCTGACCTGCAGAGGGCGCCAATCAGAGGAGTTCGCCTTAAAGGCTGTGCTAATGGTGAGAGATCTAGCCTGCCTACCCATTTCCCTTCTTCAACCTTGTATGTATAATGTGTTTGCTGTACTAAAGAGATCAGTGATTTTCAATGTAGTACTGTCATTGGGTGCGCCAGTAATATGGTTGACTGAGGCTGGTAGGAGAACTTGACAGGCCTGTGCGAATCACGGACCCTTGTGATTGGCCAACAGGAGCATCCCACTGATGCTTATGCATCTAAATGAGATCAAATTCCTGCAGTCATGTTTTGACATCTAACGGAAAACATTTCTAACGATGAAAAAGCTCTTTAGGAAGAGGAGGGCCTACACCGTATTAATAAGCAGGGTTGTGAAATTAAATATTCAACAAGCATCTTTTAGCCTTCTTTTGGTCATTTAGTATATGCTGTTAATCCAACCTGTTCCCCATCCCTCCACCCCTCTATTCATCCATTTTCCATCTGAGCAGCCTCTGAGATTATTAACAGATTTATCATTTTGTCCATCCTACCTGCACCCCTAGACAATCATCAACACCCACGATCTCAACAACACAACATGCCCTCTCGAAATCACGCTCTGACATCACCAGCCTAAAGTCATGAGCTTTTCAGTCCCAGAGCAGAGGCTCTAATCCTCCCACTGTTGACTCACTTACTTTCTCTGCATCAAGAGAATATCAGGCAATTTCACGGAAAACTGTGTTTAAAATGTGCATATAACTGTTGCCTTATTTCTTTCCTCCTGCTGATCTAAATTCTCATTAGACGAGTGACTGGGAACATGAGGAAAGTGTCCGCGATTAAATCGTGCTCTCGGGATGCCTAATGTGTCTAAAAGCATTTCACCACTTTACATTTAAGACCCTGATGTGTCTGCCGGAGCCACAGGTGTGGTTTGTAATGAACCCCAGTTTGAGGCAGACACTTGTATGCAAGCGTGTGGCAGTGAGGGGAAGAGTATTTGCTATAATCAGAGAAAAGAATAGACCTTTAGGGAGCAGAGACTAGTGAACTGAGATGCACCAGCTGCCTTGAAAAGCTGGCATGAAGTCATATTGGCTAACCTTTAGCACTATTCCTTTGGCCATTAAATTAGCCTTGGCCTAGTTTAGCTATTTGCTATGCTGTTGCTACAGGTGATGTAGTAGGGTGACCAGATTGCATTCTGCAAGACACCGCATGCTTTTTACATACTACAAGCTTGTTAATGTTGTATGTCGAATGAATACTAAAACTGCCAATGGCAATGGATAAAACGCACTATATTTTAAAAGTAATATATTTTCTTTCATTTCATTAAAACAAAAACCTATATGCCCATGGTTGTTCTGAATTCTGATATAAAAAATATAGTTCATTTTTTTATGATTCTTTCTTTCTGCCTGTCTCCCTCTCTTTTTTCTCTCTCAGTTTTTATCTCTCTCTTTCAATTTAAACCATATTGCTAAAGCACAAGAAACATACACACTAATACTACTAATAATAATAATAATAGACAGAACAATAATATAAAACAATAAA